>JACJUY010002573.1:62838-81029 GCA_014220935.1 Platorchestia sp. MABIK | reverse complement strand
GGGATTCATGGGCGGCATAGAAGGTGTGTGATATTCAATAGGATTCATGGGCGGCATAGAAGGTTTATGATATTGAACGGGATTCATGGGCGGCATAGAAGGTTTATGATATTGAACGGGATTCATGGGCGGCATAGAAGGTTTATGATATTGAACGGGATTCATAGGCAGCATAGAAGATTTATGATATTAAAGGAGACATATGGGTGACCTATGGATTTTAGCACGTTAAGTGCGGCGGGTTAAACTGAAGCTCAACATTCAATTCTAATGAGAGTTGATTTTGGTGATCAATATCGAAAATAATAAACATTAAGTAGATCGTGCCTTTTATTTAGTTTTCATTAATTATTTTTAAAAATTAAGTCTGTGACTGCTAGTTGGTCAGCAGCATTTTTAAAATCCCCTCAGTGACCACCGGTGCGTCACCTCGCACTCAAAGTGTTGAAGGAGATGTATGTGTGGCCTGGGAAGGTATAATGATCCGAGCGTACACGACCCGTCAAAAATAACGTAAG
Source organism: Platorchestia sp. MABIK (assembly GCA_014220935.1). Taxonomy (NCBI): domain Eukaryota; kingdom Metazoa; phylum Arthropoda; class Malacostraca; order Amphipoda; family Talitridae; genus Platorchestia; species Platorchestia sp. MABIK. The sequence continues at coordinate 80,511 of JACJUY010002573.1, read as the reverse complement.
TCAATATTTTCCTTGAACAAATCTTCCAGATGTGGGTGACAAATATTTCCATCCTAATGGTACCCGGGATTAAAATCTTTTGTACTTGTGCACTGGAGAAACTCGTATCACGGACACGGTCATTAAGCATCCTTCAAGAGCGTGAAAGAGAGACGGACCAACCGGTTTAATGTGTTCGATGAGATTCCCATTGTAATAACATAGCAGAAATCACGCACAAATAATATTACATTTTTTATCCATAAATTAATTGAAGAGACATCTGGAGTTGTTATAACTAGGATTGATTAAACGGGATTTGTAAGCGGGCGTGCGACGTTATGATGATATTAGAAAGAATTCATGAGCTGTCCTGAAAAGTGTTTTGATATGAAAGCAGGCCAGTGAAGCTGTATGATATTAAACGGATATTATTAAAATAACGAGTTTAAGGAGAACGAAATTTTCGCTGTGCACTTTGATTGAATTTATTGAGCGTTCAAATGCATTCATTTAAATATGTCTTATTATCCATAAGAAATATGCTGTGAGTTTTAAAGATTGTTCATGATCGATTAAGCCAAGTTTTTAGATTACAACATAATGCATACTTTGTGAGCTTGGTTGGATTGATACCTATTTGCTTGTATTGCTGATTTACACACTTGCTCTTTTAAATGCTAAGAATAATTTCCGTTTCCCTGCTGACTGTTCCATAATATAAAAATAAAAAGCCTTGCATCAACGGTTTCCAATTTAAAACAAAGCACAAGTTCTCCGATCACCTCCTACAACAGTACGCCTTAATAACGACCTTATGCAGGGGGGACCAGAAGTAAATGACCCTTTTAATTTGCTAAATTAAGGAAAGCTTTGAACGCTAGAAAGTTTTAACTTGTTTAATTAGAAACAAAACCATTTTTAATGGTTTATTTTTGAATCCTATTTGCTCAGCAAGCATATGTAAAAAGGTTAGTTACTTCTGGCCTACCCTGTATTTATCTTCTCTGTATTTTAAGAGCATGAATTAATTTCACGACGTACCTGGAGGGCAGCCTTTTGGCTTCCTGTCCCTGATGTATGCGTACACCAGCACCAGGACACAGAATAAGAGTATTTCCAGCCACATCGCTTTGGTTCTGCCTCAAATGAACTGATTTGCCGATGTCTCTGTGGGGTCTGGGACGTGGTGAGCGGTAGTCTTTTGGGAATTGTTCTTATTAATTAGGTTAGTAATTATGTCCAGTGGTTTGGGACTACCATGTGTGAAACATTTTTATTAATTGAGTTATTAATTTTGACCTATTTTTTTGGTACTGGCGTGTGTAAATGAACGTTAAAAACAACTTAAGCAAACCATTCATTTACCACTTGTGATACGCAAAGAAAATTGTTTCCTACGACAATTACAATAGGCACATTTGGGTATAGCTACTTGTGGGCCCGAACAAGTTCAGCGACTTTTTGGGCATGCTATCATAAGCGTTGTTATAAGGTGAACAATTACGTTTAACCTAATTTACTGAAGATAGTTACCCATTAGACTGAGCGATGAACGCTTATTAGGTTATCAGTTATGCCGCAAAGTTTTGGTTTTGGTGTGAGTGAATTATTGTATCTGAGGAGTAATTTCACTCAGATTGAAAAATTACGATCAATGTGGCTTAATACTGATGTAAAGCTATTTCAGTGTTGAGGTGGCAGCTTTACAGACTATACTGCAGCTTTACAAACTAATCAGAGTACATTGGATGTACATCTCGTACTCTTTGCACTCGAGTTTACGAGCATTCTGGCAGGAGCGTCAGAACAGGCTCAGTTTTGTCAAAGCCCCCATTTTCCGCCGTACGAAAACATCCTGACGAGTACAATAACATGACTTTGTTTAATAAATTTTCAGGCTTAGCAAAACCACAGTTTTAAACAGATATGCGCATTCTAGAGTTCTTGTGCATTTGTAAACTTATGCCGGGTTTAAACAACACTCTTCGTTCATTGCCTTTAGCTATAGTAAATAGATAATCGAAATTAATTTTATAACTTGTTTTTAGATTTGTCACTGCTATCAATTCCCACGCCCCCCACTGCACATAATATTTAAAATATTATAATGTGATTCCCAAATATTATAATACAATATTTGTTTACATAAATATAATTTTTGTGCAGCACAAAATATTTCAGCGTTGCAGAGGAGTGTGGTACCTTTCAATTGATGGGTTCTCATTATCAGGATATTTTAGAGCTGTTACAATTTTTTTCGCTGCATCTTGCTACTGTGACTGGTGAGGCTTCATTGGTGGTATAGTGAATAATGCGCATTAACATATGCAGTTATTGATGATGCTGAATCCCTATGCGCGTGATGTTATGATGATGCTGATTCCCTACGCACATGATATTTTTTCTTCAAGTCCTATCGGTATCATTTTACGAAATAGATTGTTTTCTAGTGAAGCTGGCATGTTCTCTATATCAAGTTTTCAAACACCTCTCAATTACTGACAGAACTGAATCCCATTTCTACACTTGCGCTTAGTTCCTTATCTAAAGCCATGATTACCAGTGTCGTCCTGCGAACGCAATAGACATTGGGCCATCATCACGGTGCCTGCACCGCGTTTGCTGAATGTATCCCACTCCACTTGAACTGCATACCTTTTCTCAACCAACAGCAACACAACACTGAGCGTCGGAGCGAGTGAAGTGAAGCTTCTGAAGTTAGTGAACAACCTCAACGCTCCGTTTGTTTAACACAGCAACAAGATGTGTGTGTGTGTGTCTGGGTGAGCTACGGTTCAGAGAACACGCTTATTAATGTAAGCTGAAACTTCATGACAAGCTATTTGATGAAGTGAAATCTTAGTGTCATGTTCCATCCATCAGTCCTGAAAATTGGGAAAATTCAAAGGAAATTTGCAGGGTTGCAAATTAAATGTTGTTGCGTGCGCACACCGTTTCCGCGAGGTTTGCTGCGCAGTTTAGAGATGCGAGCGGTGGTACGTGCTGTCAGATTCACTCATTGGGCGTGAGAAAAAAAATTCTTTTGGTTGTTTGATGCGCGTGTCTGTGGCGCCCTCAAGGACGCTCAATGACCGTCTCTGTGATACGAGTTTCACCAGTGTACAAGTACAAGAATTTTTTAATCGCGGGTGCTATTGGGATGGATAAATTTGTTTGTCATCTATATCTGAAAGTTTCATTTAAGCAAAATATCAAATCCGTTTTCTTGACGAGCTCTGTACACTAACTTATACTATAATTAAAGCCGCGTCCGTCTGTCTGTCTGTCCGAAGCCAGCCGAAAGTGTGTGATGAGCGTATCTGTGATACAAGCTTGGTCTCATTAACTCTAGAGAGATTGATTTTATATTTCTTACGACTTTTCTTCCATTTCACCTTCTTTCTTATTTTAAATAAATTGGGTGGACTTGTGCAACATAATAAATTCTTATTTTTGTTTTGTTTCAACTGCAATCTATGAATTTTGACTGGAATTTATTCGATGTGCCTGTCTCACATATGAGGAAGACATATAATCGGTTTTATTGAAGGCTGTTTTCGTTAATGAATTAAAGCTGAAGCTCAGAAACTACCGTTATTTTTGACGGTAGGAGTACATTAAATGAGACATACTTTTTGAGCTCCTCGTAAACATGAAATGCCATGAAGTGTTTCGGGAAATATGTGATCAAAACCGATTAATTAGTAATATTAGTTGTGTGAAATATGTGATTTACTAATAAACGATCATCCCATAGTATTTTAAACATCATGGTCGCAGTTCTCTTAACTACATCTGATTCTACAGAGGGCAAACCTCCTTCGCTGTTAACTAAATTTTTTTCTACGAACTTCATTCCAGTAATCCATAACTTTTAACCGTATGTTTTTGACATTTGAGTGTATGTCAGATTTACGGTCTTATAGTTTGTAGAGCACAGCCGGACCAGAACTCTGTTTGAACATTCCACGAACAATGACGGAGAAAGTGAGAAATATGGGCTACAAGGTGCCCCCACACAAACACATAGCAAAAAAATATGGTAGCGCACTATTGGAAATACTCATGGTCTTATAGCAGGTCCAACTGAATACCAAAAGTTTAGGACCTGGTGGAAGCAGCGGTGCCATAGTCACCGAAATGTTAAGTTCGAATGCATGCTTTTGTTTTGGGCATCTCAGACAGGAGTTTGAAAGAAACAAAGAAAAAACAGTTTATTTCCAATAGAGATGGTACAAAAGTACCATCATTGGTTTTTAAAACATCTTCAAGTTAATACACTTAGATGATACACACACACGAGTATTGTAATACCCATATCACTAGTCGAAAAATGATTGAGGGCAATGTTCTCCTAATCTTGCTTAATCTACATTTGATGATACATGTAATGATAACAATAAGAGATAACACAACTTCATGACTTTTGACAGTTTACATATACATGACATCAAACTTCGCAATTCTTGACGCCAGGAAATACTATATGAATCGCTTGTTTCGGCCGATGTTCAAAAATGTCATTTCAAGGAAGCGTGAAAAAAGAAATGAAATACATGTATAAGCATGAGGAACACGAAAATTACAAGTTTTGTATTTCTAATCAAATTATTTTAACATAACGATCATTAGTTGATAATCATTTCATTTAAATATCAATTGATGATCACACAAACAAATGTATCGTTTTTGACGTGAATGTTTTTTGAGGAGGATTATGCGTAGTGAATTTCTATATCCACCCCTGCAAGATAGTGGTGGCTCAAGAATTAAACGAAGCAGACTTCCCCAAACAAACAAAAAACAAACAAACATCGGCTTCTAAGGATGCTTTATTTCCAATTAAAGCCTGATACATATCACCTTGTACATTGGTTTTTCAGATGCCTTATAACACCAGGACGCCATGACGCTTTCCCCCGGTCAAGACCGGTACTCATTTCAGACACCTGGGTAGTGTGGGGTATTGTGCTATATAATATACAGTGCCCTATACCCAACGGAGAAAATCGCCACACAGTACCGGGATTCATACCCTCGATGCCTCACGGAAGGGCAGGTCCTTAAACCACACGGCTACGACGAGCGCTAAGATCTATCTGTACTCGTATGAGCAAATTCGGCTCCCGAAGTAACTTTCTTCAGCAAGAACAAGGCGCATTTTTAGGCGAGTAGAGCTGTCAAACGGAAAATTTCCGTCACTGGGGTGTATATAACCCTGAATCATAAAAAAAAACTTTTCCTTGAACTAAAGGCGAGATGTAGTGTCACATTTTGGCGTGAAATGAGGAGAAAAGACCGTGACCAGAAATTCCGAACATTTTGTCTTTTTATTAAACAATTTTCTACAATCTCGAATGGCAGAGACCGTTGATAACAGGAGGAATTGGAACGCTTTAGGTTCGAACATTATGTAGGCAATACCTCACACACTCAATGTTGAGCAACTTTCTACAGCAAAGAATGGAAGAAACTTTAAAGTAGGAGGAAGGGATGGGGGAGCTTTGGTGTCAAGATGAGAGGGGCGACTGCTCACCCTTCCGAAATTCACTCAATTTGTTTAGAAGAATGCTTTCCGAACGTTTGGTGTCTGCGAAGGATAATAAGGATGGCCCTTGATCTTATGATTTGAGCATTTGTGATTTTTCATTGGGAATATCTGAAATGAGGGCCTTAAACGTCTCTCTCTCACGTCCTTCTAGAGCTAAGGGAGTGAATTATTGATGAAATTACCCCCTTGCTCCGTTATACGTGTGAACACGCTGTACGAAACTTCAGAGATTGGCTCCAAAAATGCGCTGTTGTGCACGACGCTGCGTTTTAAAGATGTCTTTAGAATTTTAGGATAAATATGGGACGTAACCTCGAGTGTAACAACATTTCTTCATTGTGTATCCCTAATACATTTTTATGGCTTCTCAAAAATGTTGTTTTGCCGCATTTCTTATAACTCGAAGATTGACTGCCCCAACATCTCTACAGCGGACGTATCGATGTATAAAACACTCGTGGCTGTCGACTAAACCAGCACTGGTCAGGAGAGTAACGACACCATGAACAATACCGTTTAATTTTCGTAACCTATTTTAAATTGCGAAATGGAAGCAATAAACACGAAAAAAACACAGTGAGATACGGTTAAAGGAATACACTTTAATACTGCTAAGAATGTTGATAATAATTAGAACCGTGTACAAAGATGTGAAGAGAACATGTAACTCATCTTCCATTTGAGAGATGGTTGAGGTACGAAAATTGATAGAAAACGGTAGCTTAACAAACCGAGTGGGCTGTTCCTTGTTGCAATACATCCGAGTCCAATGCCATTAAAAGGTCCTTTAGACACCAAGCTCGCTCAAGCACGAGAGTATAGCAAGTAGAAAATGATTTCGCAATTAAGATTGCCTAGGATTTGTGAAACTTTCCTTAACTAACCCTCATCGAATGCAATGCCACGAAAGTTTCACGTCACTCTATGCGGTATTTCGTACGTTGCGTTTTGTCTACGCGGGCTGCATCACTGATGTGAGACTAGATTCAGTTTATCCTTCACACAGTTAATCACAGTTTATCCTTATTTTATTCTATTATTTAAATAAAAAAAAAATTCCAAAACATGGGTGAGAATTAGAGGGTAAGTAGAACATTAAATAGGGTAAAAATACATTCACTGATGCTAATCAAAGAGCGGTCAACGAATCGGTGAGTGTTTATTGTCTTTATTTAGAAACTGCTAACTACTCCAGTATGGAGAGAGATAGGAATTTTGAAGGGAAGAAATTACTTTGTCTGGAAGGAAGTCTGTAAGAGAAGAGATGTAGTCATTTCATTGTCTTTCAATGAATATTTTGCATATTTTTTTTAAAAGAACCCATTGCATCCCCTGGGCTTCTATTATAAGGGTAGAGTACCGTCACTTCGGGAACTGGCCGTTTCATTCTCATGTTCGTTACTTTCAGGATTGACTTTAATGCTATGAAGCGAAAATGTTTCGGCAACCACAGCAAAAGTGGGAGTACATGCACAAAACATTTTTTCGTTTTTCAAGCTCTGGGTGCGTACACAAGCTTCTTGTCAACAGGGATACGGAACACAGATACTGTGATTGTTTCCAGCTCGCTGAGGTCCACACCGTCGCCAGGGAGGACGTCGAAGTTCTGGATGATGGCGGCCGTGAAGAGGAACAGCTCCATGCGGGCCAGCAGCTCCCCGGCACACTGGCGACGGCCTGCAAAATTACAGAATTCAGACATATTTATTACAAAAATTTGAGAAAAGGTCGTTTCATGCACCTGAATAGTAGTTTACAAACATATTGTTCATTTTCGAATGCAGATCAACAGCTCTCCGGCACACCGGCGACGGCCTGCAAAACAACAGAATTAGGGTACTATTATTGAACGGATGAAAAGATTGATTACTGGCATCCGTAATCATAATTTAGAAACATGTACACAGTCTATTTTCGGATAGCGTAAACTCATCGAGTGTGAACCCACACTCATACGGGTAAAATTTATAGCAGTTATACCCAGCTGTTCAAAACGTCAATGAAGCATTGGATTAGTTCAATAACTGAGACTGATTTTCATCTGTAGAAGTACAAGCCGTTGATGCTCAACTGTGGTTTTATCTTGGGCATCAGCCATCTAATTTTGAGAGCATCCATGGATGACGGTAGATGTGTAGGACTAGGATAGTAGGTCATATTTAACTGAGGGTTAAACGTTGGAAGTTTTCTATTGTGAGAGTTTACTCAGTTATTGGTGAATTTTCGGTTTTTCGCTGTTTGCTCTAACTGTGAACCTTACAGGTACATGCAAATGTTTTTAGAAAGCACAATGGTCATAAATGGGGAAAATAATGCCAATTTTCAGTTCTGGCTGTGATTGCTTGAGTTCACTGAAGAAAATCTGTTAAAGATATTGAACACAAATTCTCAAAATCAGGGGGGCCGAAAGTATTGTGAGTTTGAGATGTGGCAGCAAGCGCACAGTTAGTGAATACTCTCTGAACTGACATATCGATCAGTATTTATTCAATATCCTAGTACTGATAAAAATATTCACCATCATAACTCATGCCAAACCTGATCCGAAGGCGAAGAATCCTTGCTTAGGAGCCGAATACTTGGTGCGGGTCTCATCCAAGAATCTCTCAGGGTAGAACTTGTGGGGGTCGTCCCAGTAGCGAGGGTCGTGGTGGATGGAGTAACTCCCCACTGCTATAATTGTGTCCTGTGCAAGAAAAAAAGAAAAAGTGAAGCGTTCTAGTGCAAATGTTTACTTTAAAACTAGTGACTAGGGGTGAGAGATCACACAGCAATGAGCTGAGGAAAGAGAAATTGAGCAATTTGTGGTGAAAAACAATATTAGTGAGTTACGGCTCATTTCAGTTGCAACAGCGTTTGCTGCAAAATGAAAAATCAACACGTGTTTCCACTCAAGTTCTAAGAAAAATAGTTTATATTATATATGTTTCACCGTTTTTTTTTTTAATCCTGAAGAAAGACTTACTTTAGGTATGAAGTAACCTTCGATGGTCGTGTCGCGGGTGGCAGATCGCTGTATGTTGATGGGAACCAACGACGAATATCGTAGGGACTCAGTTGTGAACGCCTCGACCAAAGGTAACCTTGGAAGAACATCGTTTAGAATCGCCATTTTCCTGACATTTTCTCATCAGCGTACGTAAAACCTAGGTTCTTAACCTGGGTTCCCAGGAGTATGGTGAGTCAGTTTCAGGGGTTTGGCAGTTTGGTTCACCCTACAAATATTTACTAATTCAGTATATAGTCATAAACATCTGTTTGAGTTTGAATGAATGAAAAGCCATTTTGTTCTTCCAACTACGAAGGATTCGATGAATGCATGTATGGACCTTGTAGAGTTCAGTTCCTCCAAAAAAAGACTAAAAATCCCTGGTCTTCATAATAGCATACCGGTTATCATTTGAGAGCTTACTTGGCTCTGTCCTCGAGGGACACCATGCGGTCCTTGGGCACGACAGCATCAATTTCCTTCTGCATCCTCTTGGCGTAGTCAGGATACCGCGCCAGCAAATAAGCCTCCCACTTGAGCATCTGGTTCACCGTGTCTGATCCCGCTTGGAACAAGTCGTTGACGATTTGGTTCAGGGCTGTTGGAATCCTATAATAAGTTTCCGTGAGAAATTAACATACAAACTAAGATGTACTCGCACAGTGAAGATGGGTGTGGGAGTGAGTTTTTGTCTAAAAATTTTGACGCAAGATCGACAGAGATAAGCTCAAATTTTTACTCTTCAATGTCCTTGAAATACAATACTTCTACGTCAGATTGGCGTGGTAAGTTTTGAAACTGGTATTCTTTGTACAACATCTGCACTGATTTGCAATTCAATTTCCCAACTTAAAGTTTTAGAACTGGATTTTGATGTTCAAAGTGTTTTAAGTCTGAAGTTACACAAAATGTGCGACATATCACCCTCAAAAGCTCGCTTTTCGATATTCCTATTCAATAACATGGAACTCTTTTAGAGTGATGAAAAAAAACGTGCGGGCGAAAATAGATTGACAGCACGCCCTAAAACGCCCATCACCTAATGTTCGGCACAGCTAGAAGAGAACAATTAATCTGCAAGAAGGATTCATGCTCTTAACAACCCGACCGTAGTTTTCCTATACACTAGGAATCCGCGTGACGTATAAGTTCAGTTTAAAACTACGGGCTTAAATTCATCGAATGATTTTGTATCCAAGTTTCACGCTGAATCGAAAAATCATTTTCAAATATTGGACTAGAGTTGACTTGAGTAAAGTCCATCCTCCAGTCATAAAATACCATCGTTTGAGAACCTCCGTACGGATAAAAATTACTCCCATTTATTCACCGAAAACCAGGAAAACTAATAACCCATAACCAGGACTAATTCATTTCCTTATAAGTTGAGATATGCAGAAGATAATGTAGAATTCAAGAACCGGTCGTACTTCAGCGTCAAAAATTGTGAGCAATATGGATTGGTTATTAAAACAAATTTTAAACTTCGGTCCACGTCGACTTTCGCACTTTCGCACAAGCTAACACTTTTCGATTGATCTTAACCTCAGTGACAAGTGTCCTTCAGTGAATAAAACAAAACCATTAAATACATAGACCATCACTGAATTGAATAGAACCATTAGCTAAATAAATTCCAGTTTAACTGTCGCTGGCCGAAAGACACAAACGGAGTCACGAGGTGAAATTTTTGAACTAAAACTGAACTTTTTTAAAAAAAATTGTAAATTTCGGTGAGAAAAAAAGGTCGATCTGAAAACTCTACTAATGTGAACCAACCTCCCCTCCTGAAGAAGGAGTTCTCATCTCCTTCGCTCTCCTTCATGTCCTTGATGTACTCGTCGATGAGGTCCCTGGGGTTGTCGGGGTCGTAGTCCTCCAGGTGCTTGTCAATGGTAATCTGGGTCGTAAAAATTTCGATAAACTAAAGTACGTTAACTCCAATATTCTAAAAAATAAAGTTCTTATACGAGTTTAGTAGGAAGTACCGAGCTCCCCGTTAGTCGCTGAAGCAATTGCGTAGGAAAGTCTACTCAGATGTGCAAACTCAGCCAATTTCATTGGTATGGTGATGTAAAACTGTTTAAACTCTTGCGCCTAGAAGCTGCACTCTCAATTTTGACATTCTTTCATGTGGCCGTGAAAGAAAATGTGTCTCACTAATAATTTGAATAACTCTGTTTAATCTTAATTCATGTTCAGAAGATAATATATTAGGTAAAAACGAATTCATTGTTAATGATTCAAATTAACTCTCTTTTGTTGTTAAGGTAAGTAGTGATAATAACGAACGCTTAGATAGCTAATGAATGCTGCTATAATCATTCAGAGTACCAGTAATGTGTTCAGGACTGTCGAATGTGTGTTAAAGTACTTTTTACAGCCTTTGGCACTGTTATATTTGAACACCAAAGACTCTTTAGCCCTGCCGTGACACTTCTTTTCCACTCAAACTACACTGATGTGTCTCGTTCCCTAGTCTTCTCATAAAATACATGTAAGTTTTACCTAAAGTTTTCAAGTTGACGTCCTAAGTAAGCAAACACGCTCACTTTTGTTGACTAAAATAATATTTGACGCACGTCTTCTTACTGTATTGCCATTACTCATTCTTCAGTAGAGTTATGATTTTTAAGCTGAATTTATTTGATATATGCATAATGATGCGCAGCTCTCGTTGAGGCAACTGAAATGCCTGCTCGTATGCATTGATTGGAGCACCGAGGTTCCAATAGGTTTAATCGGAAATCCATAGAAGGAATCAATTCCGAAACATAAGTTCTCGAAAAAGGTACTGTTTTGATTTTTTTCAAGTGCATCATCGGTCATTGAAGGTTGTCCGTTGTCAATCAAATTGAGTAATAGTAGGTAAATTCCTTGAGTCTCTAAGCTCTGAGATGACAAACTAGGACTGGGAGTCCAATAAAAGTTCCCTGTGTTACTCAGAGATACTTATGTGAGTGACGCAGACTAAACTTATACCCTTTTTGATTTTAGCTTGATTTTATATATCAGTGATTGAATACAACTCTATTTTTTGGCAGTGGGCTCCCATCTTGAAACAATAAGTAGGAGAGGTACAAACAGTAGGGGTAGAACGTCACACTCAGCGTGTGACATTCTGTTGTAGGATTGAACGCATCCATGTACGCTTACCCTGTATGACATTGCGAGCATAGTCATTTATAAACGATCGCGTGCTATGGAAGAAGACTTTACACAGATTGGTGTTGCAAAAAATACGAAAGTGGATGGATTCAATCCATGCTCCTATTGAGAACCACAGATATTCTAACATATACATCAAGGTACTCACTCCAATCACAGTTTTCATCTCTTCAAAGAACCTCCGCACTATGTCTTCATTGAAAAGAAAATCTTTGACAGTTTTCGGGAGGTAGTTGAGAGCTGGGATGACGGAGGGCAGGAACATCGCAGCAGTAAACTTGTCCTGGAACTCCCTGCCCAAACTGTAGATGACGTCTACTTCTGTCGACCGAAGATCGTATCGAGTGCCTGTCGGCAGGAAATATGGTGGTGTGTAGATTGCCCCTGCAGTGGTAGATAGTTACTATATTCAAGTGGTGGTAGATGGCCCCTGTAGTGGTTGGTTGAAAGTCACCACATTCAATGTGGTGGCGGGTGGTCCCTTAGTGGTAGCAATGTGGCGTTAGATTGTCCCTGTAGTGGTCGATAGTTACCAAATGCAATATGATGGTAGATAGCCACCATATTGAATATGATGGTTGATTGCTAATAATATTCAAACGAATAAACGGAATGCTGTTTTTTAGTGCGATGATAAATTCGAGTATTTATTATTTGTGAAAAGTGATGTAATCTGCACAAACTAGAGAGGAATACTTAGTTTGTACTAACTTGAAAATTTTTTTTTACATAAAATGGGGAAGAAAGACCTAGTCTATACTAACTGGAAAAAAGACCTTGTCCGTATAATCTTGAGAAAAATAGTACCTGATAATAATTGTAAAGGTAACTCAAATTACACATTCAAACTGTAAAAAGTAGCTGAGTTCATGACAACTCGAAAGCAAAGACCTAGTCTACATTGTTGGAGAGCAAAAATCTAACAACGTACTTGAATTCCAAAACAAAACTGCTAGACAAACTAGGGACGCCACTGTGAGCGCAAACAATACCAAAACATCAAATTAAAAAATGATTCAATTGGTTTAGTTTAGCATTCAACTTTGTAGTGAACTTCAAAAAGGCGAAAGTGAGCAATTCACTGTACAGTTGAAGATTTTGTAAGATTTAGAGAACAAACTCACTAGCCACCATCTGCCAGATGATGTTGAGCGCTGCCGTGCGGAAGCTGTCGGGGTAGTTGATGGCTTCACCGTTGTACTTCTTCAGGTCTTCCACCAGCGCCTTGGCCTCGATGTTGATGGCTTCCTCCAGGTAGCTTCTGCCCATGCCTGAGGGATGGAAGCGAACTTTCAAAGAAAAGCTGTGGTCAAAGAGCCACTACCCTCATTTTCAACGAACGCGTTGGACAGTACATATAACATAGAAGCTAGTACAGTGGTACCTCGAGATACGAGTTTAATTCGTTCCAGAACCGAGCTCGTAAGTCAATCAGCTCGTACCTCAAACGAATTTCTCCCATTTGAAATAACTGAATTCGATTTAATCTGTTCCGGACCTATGAAAAATTCCCAAACCATTGTAAATTATGGTGCTGTGATGTAAGTCCCCAGTGGCATTTTCTTCCAAAATAGGCCCATTTCATCGCAGTTGAACACCTGTTGCAGATGTAGCCTTTTCTCCCTCAACAAGCGCAGCGAAATCTTGGATGTACGTTTTGGCTGCTTTCACGTCCGCGCTCGCAGCTTTGCCATACCTCACCACTGAATGGATGCCAGTTCTCTTCTTAATTAAAATTATCAAACCAGCCATGGCTTGCCTTAAACGCTTCTTCTGATGCCTCTTTAGAAGTTGATGCTTCTTTCTTAACTAAGTCGGCATAAATACTCCGTGCCTTCTCGCATGTTACCGTCTCCATCACTGTATCTCCTGCAACTCCTTCTCTCTCACCCACACGAGCAGAAGCTTCTCTATTTCCTCGTGGATATTTGTCCTTAATTGAGAAAGAATTGTGGTTCTTTTTGCTGGTGTAACACTCTTGATGACATTCTTCTGCTTCAATATCGTACAAATTGTCGATGTACTACGGTCACAGATCTTTGCGAGTTCAATCACTCGTACGCCAAGGTCAAGTTTTCCTATTATTTCTTGCTTTAGTTCTATCAACATCATCCTCTTCTTCCTGTCACCCTTGTCCTTAGCACTCGCTTTCATCGGCCTCATGATAACACACAAAAAAGTTCAGTAATCCCGCAAAGATAAAGCAAAAAAGAGTACAGCGCACAAGATACACTTTGACTCAAGCTGGTAACACGTGTGACTGAGCGAGAGATGCTCGGATGATGCTCGACCATCGTGCCAACTAGCGGGACGCTCCAGAAACACGGCTCGTATCTCGGATTTGGGCTCGTATCTTGAACGAAACTATGGCCCGAGCTCCGGGTCGTATCTCAAAAAACTCGTATGTCAGGCTGCTCGTATCTCGAGGTACCACTGTATCTTGGATACCGTTGCATTTGCAACTTCAAAAATCACTAGACCGTCTGTTATTTTAAATTGACTTTAAGATCTGGAAACCTGGACCTCACCGAGGTTGCGGAGGTTGCGCAGCACGAAGCGGCGGTCATGCTGCCAGTGTGGACCGTTGCCGGATACCACACCTGGGTGCAGGAATCAGGCTTTATCAAAATTTTAAGCACAAAGATCATATGTCTGGTAGTGATCAATAAGAAATTTGAATTTACGTGCATATTTTTGTTGTGTTTATGGAGGTGAATCAAATAAATAAATTAAATAAAGGGAAATAAAGTTAAATTTGAGCGATTTTCTTTAGTACACTTAGTGTCTAGACGTAAATAGTTCAAATTCGTGATCATTTTTCCTCTTTTAACAACAGTGAAAATGCTACAACAACTTAGCAAAGTAGGTTTTAAATAACAAACGACTATCACATCAAGTGTATGTGTTTATAAACTCTTTTCTCACGTGCATAGCAAAGACGTAATCTCGAAATATTATATCCATGTTCTGTTTGGACTTAGAGTGAGTGATTAAAAATACGAGTCTTCACCGAATACCGTTTTAACGCCCTAAAAACGATGCCCTCAAATATTTCAAACTGTTTAGGAATCCAGAAGTTTGCGACGAAGATATATCGACTATTTTTTGATTCATTGTCTCTGGAAAGCAACACCTCTGTGCACTGCACACCTCCGAGCTTCTGGTCGTCGACGCTGAAATTCGCGAAAAAACTTGGCCGGTCTGCAAACTCGAGGCGAGCCATGGCCTCCTTGGCCACTTTGTAGTCAAAGAGGAAGATCCCGCGGAAGTTGCCGGTTCGGTGCCTGAAATTAGCGAGGAAGCAATGCAATGGAATAATTTGAAATGGCTCGTGTATAATGACAATCATTTCTAATTTGGCGTGTATTATAGAATAGCACGTCTTTTCAGCGTGGTTATCTACGGATATCCTATTAAACAGGTGAAGAAGGTAACAGTAGTGATAGTTTAAACAAACAATTTTAAACAAACAATTTATTTACCTCAGGTGATACAGAGGTAGAATGTTTCTTTTTAGTCTAGTACAATGGTCAAATTTGAGTATAGCTACCTGTGAGCCCGAATAAGTTCAGCGACTTCTGGGGCATCCTACCATCCTACCTACCATGGGGCATCCTACCATTGTTTAAACGGGCACGGTTGGTAATAAAACTAACAGCTCCTTCATCGAATCGTGCTCGCCGTGGCACAGTGGTTAAGGTATCGCCATTCCATGAAGGTTGGACATGAAGGAATTCCATGAAGGTTGAAGGTTGAGAGTTGGACACATGACGTACATAAGATCTCATGTTCATGACGCTTCCTAAAATTATGCTATAGTGTGAGGCAGCACGTACAAGGCGATGGAGAAACTTCATCGAACATCTTGAAATTTCTAATTTCCTAAAACCTAATTTTTATTATTAAGACTGTTCTTTTTGGCACGCAACACCACAGCCACTATAGTGATCCCTACTAGACAAGTAACCACTTTTTGACATCTTTCATTTTCACGTAGATCGGTTAGCTTTATGAATTTTGATTAGCCTTATTAAGATAACTTTACCAAAAATAACAAAAATGACGTTCTTCAAATACTTATTCAACTAAGGTATATAGTACGTAGGTTTTCGATAACGTAACAGAATGTTCCAGATCGCGCTACGACGATTCTAGGTGTTCTCATTGCTTTGCGCACACATTCCACACAACAGTACAGCGAACAGCTCGACTAGGTGTCAATCATGGCAGAAGAAACTATACCGTAGTGACATCGAACCTATGGCAGAGCTCAGATTGCATCTAGCAACACTGCCAGCCCCAAATCTGGCTCCATTATTAGCCTAACCACATGTCGCAATGGTAACATGATCTAGTGTGCTTGAAATGAAGCTTTTCTATTGGCTAGCCTAACAAGAGGAGATATATTCTTTCCCCTTAGATCTTGTTTCCTCTCTCAAGGTACCTATGTTCCTCAACTCACATGACGATGTCGCCGTATTTCTCCTTCAGGACTTGTGCAGACTTTTCTTCAAACACAGGAGTATTCCCGATAAACGGAATTTCTGCTCTGCCTGTAAAAGTTGTGTTTGAGAACAAGATGAGCATTTACATGTAGCTGTATTTAACTTAATCTCAATTATAATTACAAACTTAATAATTAATTAACTATCACAAACTTGATCTCCTAATAATGATACCTAAAAACCTGAACGTTTGTAGAACATTTGAGAAAGCAATAGCTAGACATTTGTTTGAGAACGTTATAATTCAGAAAAATCAACATATGAGACATGTAAGTGATGAGTGATAGTTTTCAAAACAAATAAGGGGAGGATAGGTTGATATTTACTAAGGGACATGATAATTTACAGAAAGTAACGCTCAAGCCAAGTCATATCAGCAGTGTTGCGGGCCATTTGATGGGGCGATTATTTGATTATTGTATGACATGGGTTTTGATTTTTAAATTTAGGGGTATGTGAACTATGTTGTGCATTGTCTAAAGTTATGGCGATCATAAGTGGGGATAATTATTATGATTATAATTACTGATATAAATTACCTCCATTAATCAACCTACGTAATAATGAACCATTGATAAATGGAAGGTGGAGGAATTTTTTCAATCGAGAACGAGCACATGTAGAAGTCAATACTCAAGACTGTATATAACATTCACTACGTTTTTCTATTGATACCTAACTGAGCTTCATAGAATGAGGAAAAAATGTTCCAATAAACAATTCCTTCCTGTTAGTTTTTATGCAAACAATTCAAGTTTTGCATTAAACTTGTGAAATGAAACGATTGCAAACATTTAAACATTAGCGTGTGGAAAATCTTACACATGCGATTTAATTGCTCAGTTCAAATTATCACATTGCTTCATTTTTTAATTCTCTATAACTTAAGCTCTGAAGAATCAGTAGGAAGTTCAAATCTATCAGAGGAGAGTATAAATGAGTGACATCATTTTCAAGTGATCGAATCTCTGAATGACTTTTGAACTTTTATTGAGAGGACATTTTAATCTAGCGCTACAATCCTAGGCCCATCGGGAAAAGTAACTTGAAAAATTAATTTTAGACATATTTTTAGTTGTACGAATATTTTAAAAATCCCATCCACTATACTGCATATTGGAAATAAAGAATTTGAACTCATACCAGCACTCAAAGATTGCAGTTAAATTTCACCTAATATTTTTATTGAATGCAAGAAATTTAATTTCGCCCAGCGTGATTACTGAAATTGGAGTGAAGAATATCGCGTAATGTTTTTACTGGAAGCAAAGATGGAGCCAACCAACCAAGCACCCAACCAAATAATCACTTAACTCCGAACGCAAACCGGTTGCACTGAATATCTGAATCTCACTTTCTGGTCCAAAGGGCCTTTCATGACGCCACAACTTTACCATGTACAACACTCACCAGAGGGACAGTTGCGGGGGACACACTCACCAGGGGGACAGTTGCGGGGGACACACTCACCAGGGGGA
>JACJUY010002573.1:43838-62758 GCA_014220935.1 Platorchestia sp. MABIK | reverse complement strand
CAGTTGCGGGGACACACTCACCAGGGGGACAGATGCGGGGACATACTCACCAGGGGGACAGTTGCGGGGGACATACTCACCAGGGGGACAGGTGCGGGGGACACACTCACCAGAGGGACAGTTGCGGGGGACACACTCACCAGGGGGACAGTTGCGGGGTTTGCGGTCCCTGATCACCGCGTACACCAGCAGCAGCACCAGGAACAGCAGGATCTCCAGCCACATGGTTTTTACGTTTGGTTTTCGTGCAAGTTAAAAATTAAGCGCTTAGAAATTGTACTGTAATGAAAAAAAGAAATTGAAGCATCATTATGAAAGCATGTTCAAAAATTTGTCATGTACAGCACATATCAGAGAAGTAAATGTATTACGCCACATGCATGAATTGTCTTCGGCACGAGTACTATTGTAAAGTACGAGAGAAGAAGATGATCACTTTGACCTATTGAGTGTTATAAGGGCTATTCTGGTACCTGTCCCTGCACAAGATTATTCATTGGATACGTGATTGAAATCTCCAACATTCTTAATTTCTGGCCTACAGACGACCATCTAAGATGTCAACCACTTACACGTTTTCTGGGTGATTACCTATTTTATTACAACTAAAATAAAGAGCTTCTTTCAGAAAACAAATGAAACACGCTAAAAATGATGCCATTCACAAACGCTTACGTTCAAAAATTTATAAAGATTGATAGTTTGGAATTTCTCTCATTAATTCTATCGTCTTGCAGGTAATCTTTTACGGAAGTAAGCAAATCTGCTACAATTTTTAGGAGAGTTCTTACACTCACGACAGGGCTCTTGCAACTAAAACGCAATGCATGGCAGCATGGAAGCAGCTGCTCACAAGCGAAAACAAGCGCGTTATCACCATGACCTTGAGAAGAACTTTCATCTAATCTGTAGACTGGTAATTCTCTCGTCAAATGGTTGGGAACGCAAGTGCGCTTAGCTGCCATCTTCGCATTTAACTGTGTTTGTAGATCCAACTTGGTGTTACTGTACAAAAGTCGTAAACAGCTGCGCTGTTTCATGAGGGGTTTTACGGTCATCTTTGTATTAGCAAGACATTGACACTGTTCAAAACACGTGTAGTTTAATCGCGCAATTTGTACAAAATACAATCTGTATTTTGTTGTTATCTTTGTACTGAGAAAGCATTGTGAATGTACAAATCAAGTGCAATATGATTTCATTTCAAGCGTGTCTTGTACAGTCATTTTTGTACTAAGAAGCATAACGACTGTACAAACCACGCCCAACATTATTCTATTTGAGTGTCTTGTACAGTTATCTTTATACTAAGGAAACATTGGGACTGTACAATACACGCGCAACATTATTCTGTCCCAAGAGTGTTTTGAACAGTCATTTTTACAATGTCTTGTACAGTCATATTTATTAGCAGCTCTTATTAACAATGGGCGACTTAAACAAACAACGTTGTAGACTATTGCAAAGTTGCAGAGCGTATCTTGTTTGGTCTCCTATGTATCAGGCAGACGGAAGATTAAGCGTTCAGAAACACTGTAGTTTGGCGTCATCTAAAATTGAAAACTCTTCAATTTCTCCACGTTGCAGGACAACATATACTGGGAGTTATCGATGTATTTCCTGGTAAACAGTCGGAAGTAGTTGTTGCTAATACAAACAGCGAAAGTCATAAACTAGTAGCCTCGATAATTTTGAGTAACTCTGAATTTTCGAATTATAAAAATATATATGCTTTACGTGATCAGTGGATTTCCAATTCCACCAACATATTTTTTTTTTGTTCATGGGATAATTTCAATTCGCAGAGTAAGTTTCATTCTGAGTAAATGGCGCTTGCTCATAATTTTGATTTCATTTGGGGAGACAATATAGGAAAATACAATTTTAACTTTCAAGTACTTATTTATCAATATATTACTTCTTCGTGTACGTAATTTGCATATACTCGAATTAACCTTCCGTAATGGTTTTAATTTATTATGTAGTGTTAAATTCTCTTTACGCAAGAATGGGAGATGAAACATACTGAAAATTAATGCCAATTTTACAAATTAGGCATAAGTAAGTAAATCGATGTGGTTTCACTAATTTAAGTATATATGCGTATGTCATGTTTCATTCAAATACAGATCAATTATGGGACTGCAAAGGACAGCTTGGATATTTTACTCATCTATAACTCTCACCCTAGGGTCAACACTAGTCACAGTCTACGTCTAGGAGACTTAATATAAATTAACATCTCGTAGTTAATTTCGAGTGCCAAATGAAATTTATTCATATGGGTGTTAATAACATGGAAATAAAAATGATTTATAAAACTACATTGAGCAAGATGCATACTTTACTAAACCAGTAAGATATCTGTTCAGTGGGACATGAAAATTACATGTAACTATGTTCTACTCTGAGCATCATTAATTTCTTTATAGAAAGTAATTGATTTGAAAAACATAAAACGTTGTTTACTAGGCATGAGAGTGGTTAAACGTGCCTTGTGTGCTTATTTGTATCCATTAGGTTGATCACTCAAATTCAATGTAGGATTCAACTGTGCGTGGCTCAACACATATTTATAAGCAACTCTTATCTGAAGGTGTTCTCAAGTTGTGTAATCAGTTTGATTTCAGACTCTAGTGGCATCCCAAGATAAGGAATGTACTGTATAAATCCGGTGACACACTCGGCGTTTTGTTTCCGATCGAATTTTTTACCGTCAACCCTTTAACATCATGTGGCATTGAACATTGAATGGAAAAATATCCGTTGCTCACGGTTTCCCGAGTTGAGAAACGATGAAGAAAAACTTTTCAATTACTTTAGAATGTCAATCTAGTCATTTGACGAACTTCACAACCTCCTGAAAAGTACATACAACGGAAAAATAATAGACTGAGGAATTGCATTCAACCGGTGGAGATGCTGATAATAACTTTAAGGTAAGTAAAACTATTAGAATGTGAAACTTTATATTTGTATACAGAATAAGAACTACATCAGTTTATTTAGTTTGCCAATATTAGATCAATATTAGTTAGAATTCAGCAAAATCGACAGTGCTTGTTGACGATAACGAAGTAACTGAAAGGTTGGGGGTTCAACATCATCATCCATGATCATTGGAGAGTTTTTTCGAAGTGCTGGGCTGCACAACTTTTCTGCTGCGGTACGTTCGAAAATGGCTGGAAATGTGTGACTGGAGAGCAGTTCATTTGGTTAGCTGGAAATGGAGTACTTGTAAATTACTCCGAATGTATGTTATTTGTAAGTTCTGGTTGAGGCATCTGGAGGACTTTGAAAGGTTGTTTTAAATTAACATTTGATGGTTGATGTAACTGCTGGTTCTGGGAAGGGGTTTGTCTCCAGCAGTGGTTTGGTGGTTTGTCCAAGTTTTTGTCCCAGAGCACAAGGAGAATTAGTAATTCATCGTCTATGGAAACCTCTCCGGTCGTGATAAAGTACACCAACACAGAGCGTCTCAACACGTACACAATAGCAAGCGGCGGAAGACTGAACGACGAGTGTCAGGATTGTGAACCCGCACATAGAGTCACATATGCCACCATTTCAGGGAAGGCGGTAAAAAACCGTCGATTGTAGGGGCAGTGGGCGGCTGCATTGCTACTGTCGGCGTCAAATGATCCGCTCGTTCATTTTTCCGCTTAATGTATCCGTGGCAATACCATCCTACGCGCCACTGCTGATTCGGCGGCGACGGTAAAATCCGATCGGAAACAAAGCGAAAAGTGTGTCACCGGCCTTAAACATGTAAAGTCTTGAAACACGAAAGCAGCCGCTGTAGCAGATTATAGCAGACGTTTCGAAAAATTCATCATTCAAGAGCTTCTTCGTCGAGTTACTTCTGCTAAATCATAAAATCAGAACAAAAAACCATAATACTACAAGCTATCACTTTACTTGAAATAAATGAAAGTGCAAAAGATACACACGAAAAGAGGTCAAAGGCCTGCGATACGACACTCCATTCTTCAAGAAATTAAATTAGCAAAACAGATAAACAGTAAACTAATCCTTAACCTAATGTTTAACTAGAATACTTACTAGACTGGAAAAAAGAAATTCTCAACACTAGTTCTCTACCAAATTGTTCTCGGCGAATTTCTTTGAAAAGGAAATTCAAATTCTTCGTCAGGACAAAGAAGCTTCTTTTCACACCAGTATGGTAGAGGAAATGAATTCTTGGAGAAAATAAATTTTTTGACGATAAGCATTGTTTAAAGGAAAGGAATTCTTTAAGTAAAGCACTTGTTTTAGGCAAGGCATTGTTGGAGAAACGGAAGATGGAAGCTTTCCTTGTCTGAAAGAAGAGACTCAGGCGCTCATGGTGTGGACTGTTTTCAGCATTCCGCAAAGAGAGGTTTTATGTATTTGTTATATTCAGGAAAGTAAGTGAGCGTGACTGAGGCAGTAACCTCGTTGTCACAGCCGAACCCGATCGTCTAGTGAGATAGCATGATTGTTCAGTTGAATATTTTGTTGTTCAAACGCTTTCAAAATTACTTCTTTTCACTCGTTTGAATTTGAGAACATTTCCCTATGCAGATTATACTCAATGCGTAGTCGCATTAAGGATGAAGAACAAGGTGAAACAGTGTTACATGACTTACATCGTAGATTAATGAACGGAATCATGAACTACAGTTGACATTTAGAAATGATAATCAAATATTGAATTTAGTGTGCCTACCAAACATGTGTTTATATAGCTTAAATTTCTTTTTTCTGCCTGTAAATGTTGGAACAACCATGCAAATCGTATACAAACCGTTATGCGTTCTAATTAAACGAACACACTTTAATACGGCTAGATTGTTGACAAAAATTACAACTGTGCACAGAGACGTAAAGAGAACACGTAACTCCATTTCTATTTGAAGAAATAGTTGAGGTATTAAAATTAATACAATACAGTTACATAATATTATCGAGTGGCCTGTTCCCGGTTGCAATATATCCGAGTTCCAAGCCATCAGGCATCACTCACGATCAGGCAGCAAAGAACGGCAGATAGAAAACGGCTTCGCTGTTAAAATTGCCTTGGAGTTTTAGAAACATCTAAAACTATATCACTCATCAAATGCAATGCCACGATAGTTTCAAGTCACACTATGCGGTATTTCATACGTTTCATTTTGTTCATGTGGCCTGGTGTGAGACTATGTTCAAATCCTCTTTAATATTAGTTTATTTTATACAATAGCCGAATTTAATTTCAAAATCCAAAATGTGGGTGGGAATTAGAGGGTGGGTCAAGCATTAAATGAGGCAAAAATTACATTCACTGATGCTATGGGCTGTCGACGAATCGGTGATGATTGTTTATTGTCTTGATTTAAAAACTAACAATTCCAAAACTAACAATTAAGGAAAGGAATTGTTGGAAAAAATAATTTTTTAGCAAAAGGAAACAATTTCTCTAGAGCAGTGGTCTCGCGAATTTAGCAAGCGCAAACTCGTTTGGAGGCGCATACTCTGAGTCATCTTTAGAAATGATAAATAATGGTAGAAAATTAAAACGGTTTTAGACTTGGAAACTTACTGGAGTAATCGGTACAGCCCTTTGGCTGGAAAGTTTGTACACTCCTGCTCTAGAGGTAAGTCCGTTAAGGGGACAGACTCCCTTTTTTACGGAAAAATCACTTTTTTTGTTCGAATACGTGCACAATGGCTTCGTCGTGCTTCCTTTTGAATTTTATGCTTCTAGACATAATATTTCGAAAGATATCGATCGTCGAAGTTGTGTAGTTGCAGAGTGCGTTGAGGTGGAGAACTACCTTATTGGCTAGAAAGCATCCCAGTGCTTTCTTCGCCTTGAAAAAACACTGATGAAAGTGGTGTTATTACAGATCAAAACTTTCTAGCAATTAGCTTATCAGAGCTCATGACTCGAGAAGACACGTTAGTTACGCTCTAGCTGTAGTGGGTGGATGTTGCGTCACCGGACTCTCTGTGGATATCGTGTTCATATTTCTAAGAATTATACCGCTCATGTTTATTGATGTAGCGACTTGGTTTGAGCACATTTTATTTTTAATTAGATGTACAACAATATCTATTGATTAAACTTTTAATTTAGGTTTTAATTTTTTTGTATCGTGAAAATTGAATTTTGGGGGCTGAAATCTCGAAAAAGTCACTAACAACAAATTTGAATTTTGACTCAATAGCAATCGTTGAATATTGTTTTCTGAGTGCGATAACACTAGAAGCAACTTCTAAAATAAATTGGTAGGGCTTTGATTTTGCCTTAAAAAGGGCCCCCTAAAAACTTCCTGTTTTCTATGACAAATTTCGAAAAATGTGTACGAGCAAAAACGTTTCAAAATCCTAATTTACATATGTGGTTAAATTTTCGGATTAGGCAGCCCAAAAGCGAAAAAGTTCGTTCGAAAGTGAATCAACCCCCATATGAGAGAAGACATTGTCATTTCGCCTTTCGATGACCATTTTACACTTGGGAGGCCAAACACAGGCTTTCAAGATATGAAGGGAACCCATTGCATCTTCGGCCACTGTTCGTTGTCTTGTTCGTCACTCTCATTATTGACATTGATGCTTTGAAGCGAGTGTTTAGATAACCACAGCAAAGGGGGAGAGCTAACACAAAAATTTGTTCGTAACCTCAAGCTCTGGGTGCGTACACAAGCTTCTTGTCAACGGGGAACCGTAACACAGATACTGTCATCGTTTCCAACTCGCTGAGGTCCACACCGTCTCCAGGGAGGACGTCGAAGTTCTGGATGATGGCGGCCGTGAAGAGGAACAGCTCCATGCGAGCCAGCGGCTCTCCGGCACACTGGCGACGACCTGTAAAGTAAAAAAATCATTCAAGGCATGAAAAGATTTACCACCGGGCTCGTAATCATAATTTAGAAATATGTATACGATCTATTCTCGAATGGCATGAATTCATCGTTTTTTAACCTCAACTTGACGGGTGAAATTCCTTGGCAGTTGAACCCAGCAGCGGTTTAAAAAGCTAATCGAGCATTTTATTAGTTAAATAATTGAGACTGATTTCATTTGTAGAAGTTGAACTCCGTTTATGTACAACTCAATTATGGACTGCGTTTTCTTTTGGGCATCAGCCATCTAATTTTGCGAGTATCCATTGTTATTATTATTATTATTATTGTTTGTGGTCGCTTTTCCACCGGGGTCGCCAGCTAACAGCAAATGTGGACCCCTTCGCTTTCGCGAAGCAATTAAAAGAAAGTTGGGATGGATTTCGATTGGGAGTGCAGCTGGAATCCCAGGGGCTTCGCTGCCCACCCTCTAATAGCCGAGCGCCTTAGTCGTAGTAGTAACATGGGTTTGCTAGCGCTTCAGTTACTCATACTACATCGCCCCGAAGGTCACATAATTTAATAAGAATCGGACTCTTTCAAATTATCACACATGATGTACATCACTATTACTTAAAACATCAAAATTATATGGGCATCATGATTATACTTACAACTCAAGATTACAAGTGTCTCCCCGTTAGAATTTGTGCACAACACAGAACATTCGGAAGGACTGGACAGCCAAACCCCGTAGGGGGTTTCAGCTGCCCACCCATTTATGGCCGGAGTATCCATTGTGGACGGTAGTTGTGTAAAACTATGATTATATATCCTATTTGTCAAACGGCAAAAAATTGTAGGTTTCCTATTGTGCATGCTTAAGCAATTATTTGTAAAAAAGACTGAATTTCCGGTTTTCCACTCTGCTGCTCTATCTGTGAATCGTACGGGTATGCACAAAAGGATTTTGAGGGCACAGTGGTCATAAAAAGGCGAAGATAGCGCCCACTTACCGTCCTGGTCGTGATTGCTTGAGTTCCTTCAAGAACAACAGTTCAATATATTGAAGACAGATTCTTCCAATCGTGGTGGCCAAAAGTTTTCGGGAGTTCGAGCTGTCTCACAGCAAGCCAGCAGGTAGTATCCTCTGATTTCAATTCTCTGAATTCATCAATGGATTGATTCTTATTTAATACACTTGCACTGATTAAAATTACCTAAAATACCCCATGTCACACCTGATCCGAAGGCGAAGAAGCCCTGCTTGGGAGCCGTGAACTTGGTACGAGTCTCATCCAAGAATCTCTCAGGGTAGAACTTGTGGGGATCGTCCCAGTAGCGAGGGTCGTGGTGAATGGAGTAAGTTCCTACCGCTATTAGTGTGTCCTGTGAAAGAAAAAAAGAAAAAGTGAAGCGTTGTAGTGCAAATGTTTACTGTAAAACTACTGACTAGGGGTGAGAGAACGTAAAGCAGTGAGCTGAGTAAATTGACTTAATGTACTGTGAAAATACTTGATTGATGAGTTTTACGGCTTATTCCAGTTGCAACGGCGTCTGTTGGAAAATTAGAGATCATCTAATCTACGTGTTTCCACTTAAGTTCTCAGGAGAAAATAATTTTTACTATCTATATTTCAACAAAGTTTTTAGAATGATGAAGGAAGACTCACCTTAGGTATGAAGTAACCTTCGATGGTCGTGTCGCGGGTGGCACATCGCTGTATGTTGATGGGAACCAACGACGAACATCGTAGTGACTCAGTTGTGAATGCCTCGACCAAAGGTAACCTCAGGAGTAAATTTTTTGAAATTGCTATTTTCCTGACATTTCCTCATCAGCGCAGGTAAAACAAAGATCACACTCATATAATGAAACATCAGGCTTTTCCTTAAATTTATTCACACTATATAATACGTTGCTAGGTGTCTCTTCAAAGATAAAATTAATACATTTTTTGAGCATAATGTCTGTTATATAATTGCAATGGGAATTTCACTGAACACTTATATTGGTTGTCCCATCTTGGTTACTTAATGATTGTCTCGGTGATACGAGTTTCTCCAGTACACAAGTACAAGAATATTTTAATCATGAGTTCTGTTAGGATGGAGACATTTGTTTGTCAACCACATCTGTCATCACATCTGGAGGGTTTGTACGAGTATAAATAAAATAGCGAATCCTGTTATTTTGACAGGTTGTTTTCACTAGTCTAATAATAATAGCGTTCTGATTATTATTTGAGAGCTTACCTGTCTCTGTCATCGAGAGACACCATGCGATCCTTGGGCACGACGGCGTCAATTTCCTTCTGCATCCTCTTGGCGTAGTCAGGATACCGCGCCAGGAAATAAGCCTCCCACTTGAGCATCTGGTTCACCGTGTCTGATCCCGCTTGGAACAAGTCGTTGACGATCTGGTTCAAGGCTGTTAGAGTTTCAATAACGAGTTGTACTCGGACGGTAAAGATGTGAGAGGAGTGAGTTTTCGTCTCAAAATCTTGGCGATAGGTCTTCAGATCTATGTGAAAACTTGATGCTTCTACTGAAGATAGTCATAGTAAGTTTTGATACAGTTCTTCTTTATACGACATGCTATGCTTCAATTTCCCAATTTGAAGTATTTGTACTTGATTTTGACCTTCCAAGCAAAGAAAGTCAGGAGTTACAAAAAAATGCACAACTTGACACTTGAAAGCTCAATTTTTGGTATTCCAATGCAATTACATGAAACTCTTTTTATCAAAAACCCACTATTTTTAGAATATTTTCCAATTACTTTAATTGGAGTTTCTCTTTGAGTTAATACGATGCAACGAACACATACAAAAATTGTGTATGCGAAAATAGGTTGACAGTAATCGTTAAAAGACTATCATATAATCTTTGGCACTGTTAGAAAATAACAATTATTCTGCACAAATATCCACGCTTTCAACCTCCCAAGTAAGGTTTTCCTATGCATTGTGAGTATGAATGACCCAAATGACCAGCTTAAAACGTTAGGCTTAAAATTTATTGCAGGAAACTTAACATACTGAAAAATTACGTTTGAATGGATAATTAGAGCTCTAGGTACATTCAAGCCATTCTAGAGCAATTAAACGTGATCGTATCAGAACCTCCACATGGATAAAAATTAGTCCTATTTATTTAACAACGACCTGAGGTTCAAATTGAGAATAGCAAGGCCTAATTTATTTCAGTATAAGATGAGGTTCGGAGAAAATTATGTAGAACTCAAGGGTCGGTTGTATATAAACGCCACAAATAGTAAGCAAAATGAATTGGTTATTGAAATGAATTTTAAACTTTAGTTCACGTCGACTTACGCACTTTCGAGCGAGCAAACGCGTTTCGATCGATCCTGAACTCAATGACAAGCGCCCTTTATTGAATAAAAAAAACCATAACGTCAAAAGACCCTCTTTGAATGAAATCTAACCATTTGCTAAATAGAAATCAATTTCACCGTCGCTGGTCAAAGGACAGCGGAGTAACGAGGTTGGCTTTTCGAAACCAAAATTGAACTTTTTTAAGTAAAATCTTCAAATTTAAGCCAAAACATGGTCGATCTGATGACTTTGCTCCGGCGAACCAACCTCCCCTCCTGAAGAAGGAGTTCTCATCTCCCTCGCTCTCCTTCATGTCCTTGATGTACTCGTCGATGAGGTCCCTGGGGTTGTCGGGGTCGTAGTCCTCCAGGTGCTTGTCTACGGTAGTCTGGGTCGAGGAAGTTTTGATAAATTTGTGTTGTTGGGCTCCAACATTAGAAAAAAATAACCTTCTTGTACAAGTTTACTTGGAAACACAAAGCTCCACGTAACTCGCAGAAGGAATGACGTAGGAAAATCTGCTGAGATGAATGAACGATGACTGTTTTGTTGCTATGATCATATAAATGGGTCTAAGATCCTGCGCCTAGAGGCGGCATCTCAAGTATAACATTTTTTCTTGTGGCCATGAATGGAAATATGCCTCTATGCTAATTTGAGAGATTTTTTATTTCATTTGAAGTTTCAGAAAAATGTAATGTTGATTCATGATTCAAATAAACATTCTTATATTACTAACAACAATAATGACGTTAACATTCGATTACTTGTGCAAATAGTGAGTTTGCTAGCAACGAATGCGGATAAAAACTCTTCAGCGTACCTGCAGGACTCTCTAATGGCTTTTATAGTACTTTTTCCGTCTATGGCACTGTTATTTTTCAGCATCAGACACTCCCTAGCCTTATGGACACTCTCTGTTGATAAAATACATGTCAGTTTTGGTTGAAGTTGAAAGGTAAACGTTCATTGTAGGCAAACATGCCTCACATTTGTTTATTAAAATAATTTTTAATGCACGTTTCTTAACTGCTTTAATGCTATTTCTTTTTCAGTAAAGGCCTGATATTTAAATTAAATTCATTTGAAATCTACATTTTTATTCGCAGCGGATGGTAGAGGCAGCTGAAGTGCCTGCTCGTGTGCAATACTAGTACTTCGATAGGAGGGCCGAGGTTCCTTCCAAAACCCAATAGAGGAACCAATTCTAAAACCGAAATTTCGTAGGGCATTGTTTCGTATTTTTTCCAAGTGCACTATCGGTCATTGAAGGATGCCCGTTGTCAATAAAATTGAGTTCTAGTAGGTAAACTACTTGTGTCTCTAAGCACCGGAATGATGAACTAGTACTGAGAATCTAATAAAAGCTCACCGTTGAAGTTACTCAGATATACTTATCTTGAGTGATGCTGTGTTAACTTTTGCCCTTATTGGTTTTTAGCCGGCTGCTAACTAAATATCAAATGGAGTGTATTAGATTGCTTCCTAGATTTCATATATCACAGATAGAATCCAATTCTTTTTCGTCACTGATCAAATAAATACGATTTGGGTGTAGTGCAAGAGGACTTCACACAGATGGGTGCTGCAAAAAAAAGAGTGGATGAACTCATTTCAAGCTCTCATTTAAGAACCTCAGATATTCTAACATATACATAAAAATGCTTACTCCTATGACAGTACTCATTTCTGCCATGAACCTGAGCACTATGTCATCTTTGAAAAGTAAATTTTTGACAGTGCTCGGGAGGTAGTTGAGCGCTGGTATGAAGGAGGGCAGGAACATTGCGGGTGAGAACTTGTCCTGGAACTCCCTGCCCAGCCCGTAGATGGTGTCTATTTCTGACGACCGAAGGTCGAATCGAGTGCCTGCAGGCAGAAAATAATGTGGTAGATAGCACCTGTAATGGTAGACAGTTACCATATTCAATGTAGCGGTAGATGGTCCCTCTATTTGTAGATAGCTAACTTATTCAGTGTGGGGGTAGAAGGTCTTCAGAGTGGTGGTAGATAGTTACCTCGTTCATAGTGGTGGTAGATAGCCACCAAATATAAGGTGGTTGTTGATTGCCGATAATATTCAAACGAATTAACGGAATGTTATTGTTTTCAGTGTCGTAACAAATATCGAGTGTTTATTATTTGTAAAAAGTGATGTCATCTGCACCAACTAGAGAGAAAAGTCTAGTTTATACTAGCCACAAAAAATTTAATATGTATTTACTAAGAAAGAAAGACCTAGTTTATCCTAATATACTAACCTGAGAAGATACCTATTCTGCATAAACTGGTAAAAAAAGAACTAGTCTATACTAACTAGAAAAAGATCGAGTTCGTACAAGCTAGGGAAAGAAACTTATCTGATTCTAATTGGAATAGTCACTCAAACAACAAATTCAAATCAAGTAAAAAGAAGCTGAGTTCATGAGTTCATCTACGAGAGCATAAATTTCAATACTAAGCTACTGCACAAACTAGGGACGCAACTGTGTGCGAACATTTCAAAATTTTTAAATTGACAGATGATTTTGGTGGCGTAGTTTCGAATTTAATTTAGTAGTGTGCTTCCAAAAAGTGACAGTGAGCGGTTCACCGTATACTTCAAGATTTTGTCTCATTTTTAGAGAACAAACTCACTAGCGACCATCTGCCAGATGATGTTGAGCGATGCCGTGCGGAAGCTGTCGGGGTAGTTGATGGCTTCACCGTTGTACTTCTTGAGGTCTTCCACCAGCGCCTTGGCCTCGGTGTTGATGGCTTCCTCCAGGTAGCTTCTACCCATGCCTGAGGGATGGAAGCGAACTTTCCATGAAAAGTTGTGGTCACAGAGCCACTACTCTCAGTTTCAATGAACGCGTTGGACAGTACATATAATATCGAAGCTAGTATCTTGGATACCGCGGCATTTGCAACTTAAAAAATCACTAGACCGTTTTTCATTTTTATTGACTTTAAGATCTGGAAACCTGGACCTCACCGAGGTTGCGGAGGTTGCGCAGCACGAAGCGGCGGTCGTGTTGCCAGTGTGGACCGTTGCTGGATACCACACCTGGGTGCAGGAATCAGGCTCTATCAAGATTATTAGTATAAAGATCATAT
This sequence comes from Platorchestia sp. MABIK, assembly GCA_014220935.1. NCBI lineage: Eukaryota > Metazoa > Arthropoda > Malacostraca > Amphipoda > Talitridae > Platorchestia > Platorchestia sp. MABIK. The sequence continues at coordinate 49,515 of JACJUY010002573.1, read as the reverse complement.
GTCTGGTAGTGATCAATCAGAAATTAGAATTTACGTGCATATTTTTGTTGTGTCTATGGAGATGAATCAAAAAAGTTTAGGTGTTATATTTGAGCGATTTCCTGAAATACACCTAGTGTCCACGAGTGAATTGTTCCAAAATATTTCAAATACTTAAACATCTCTCCGCTTTTCACAACAGTGAAAGCGCTAAAACAACCCAGTGAAGTAGGCTTGAAATAACAAAGGACCATTAAACCGAGGGTTCGTGTTTCTAAACTGATTTCTCACGTGAATAGCATAGACGTAATCTGAACGTACTATTTCCAAGGTGTTATTGGCTCAGAGTTAGTGTCCAAAAATACGTGTCTTCACGGAATACCACTGGAACGACCTAGAGGCGTGGACCTTCAAATATGTACAGTATTTCATATCGTTCAGGAATTTAGAAGTTTGAGTAAAAGATATTTCGACTATCATTTGATTCAGTGTCTCTGGAAAACATAACCTTGCACGTTCTGTGCACTGCATACCTCCTAGCTTCAGATCGTCGGCGCTGAAATTCGAGAAAAAACTTGGTCGGTCAGCAAACTCAGGGCGACCCATGGCCTCTTTGGCCACTTTGTAGTCAAAGAGGAAAACCGTGCGGAAGTTGCCAGTTCGATGCCTGAAATTAGCGAGGAAACAATGTAGGGGAATAATTTGAAGGCTCTTAGTGTGTCAAGGCAACACTTTTCAATAAGACGAGCAGTATAGAACAGCAGGCCCTTTTCAGCGTAGTTATCTACGTATTTCCTCTCAAAAAGGTGCAGGAGGTAGCAGTAGTGACAGCTTAACCCTTTACCTCCTGACGGCATCTACAGATGCCACTTCATATTTTTGCTCATGAGAAGCAAATGCAATGGTTAAACGGGCAGTGTTGGTAGTAAAACTAACGGCTCCTTGATCTAATCTCACCTTTCCTACTTAACTCGTACTCAGATACCTGTGCGTGATAGGAGTCTGATAGAGGAGTCGCGTGATAGGAGTCTTCTCCCTTTTGCCATACATTTTTCAACAGGCTATCAAAAATTTTATCAATCATAGATGTTTTACACAGCACCGCTGCTTTAAAACATGTACAGTACCTGCCATAATCATGATGTCGGGATGTTCTCCGATATGCTACACCGCAATTAGCCCCATATCTGCCACCACTATTGGCCTAACGATATGTCACAACTCACAACGGGGATGTCATCCAATGAGCTTGTAATAAAGTCTTTCTATTGGCTAGCCGAACAAGATGAGGTGTATTTTTCTCCATAGAAATTACTTTATCTTGTTTCTTCTACCATGGTACCTACGGTATGTTCCTCAACTCACATGACGATGTCGCCGTATTGCTCCTTCAGGACTTGGGCAGGCTTTTCATCAAGCACAGGATAATTACCCATGAACGGAATTTCTGCGCTGCCTGTAAAATTTATTAGAGAACGAGATGAACATTTACATAGAGCTGCACTTGAGCTAAGCCATGCCTGAATGGTTATAGAACAACCAAGAGAGTGATGGGTTGACATTTCTTTTAGAACATGAGGATAATTAAAAACAAATCAGAACATGGAATAATTGTTGCCTGAAGGTTTATAGAACAAATAAGATGGGGATAAGTTGATGTTTATATAGGAACATGATAATATTCCGAGGGTAACACACAAGCTACGTCATACCTGAAGTGCTGCGGGCCATTTGATGCAGCGATAAGTTGAAAATTTTTATAAATGGATTTTGGTTATTTACATCAAGAGAGACGTGAGCTATGCTGTGCATTGTCTGAAGTTTGGGTTACCAAAAGTGAGGATTTACTTAATGAGAAATCACTTGGAGCCTGAAAAGCTTCAGCAGCTTTGTCTCGACCCATATAATAATTACCTATATTAAAAACTTACATCACTAAACCTACATAATAATTTCCTATATTTACTGCCTATATTAGCCTGCAAAATATCTATTTATATTAATTACCTACATTAGTCAACCTACATAATAATTGCCTGTTGATAAATGGATGGTAGCGGGAATTTTTTCAACGAGAACGAGCACATGGAGAGATTCAACACTCTCAAGAATGCAAGTAGCATTCAGTATATTTCTCTATTGATACTAAACTCAGCTTCATGAAATGCAAAAAAAATTGGGTCATAGTGAAAATTAAATGATTGCAAACATTTAAATTTTAGCATATGGAAAATATTAAACATACTGTTTTGCGTTCCATTTCTTAATTATCAAACTGTTTCCTTTTCCAAATAATCTTTAATTTAGACTCTGAAGAATCATCAGTATGTTCAACTGAATCTTAGAGGAAAGTATTAAAATAGTGATCTTTTTTAAGAGTGAATGAATAAATTCATGTGGAAATTTTTGAGCTTTTAATGAGGGAACTTTTTAATTTAGCGAGACCGTCGGAGACCAGTTGGGTCAAGTTACTTAAATGATTAATTTTGGGAATGTATGAGTATTTGTAAAAGATCGCATCCACAATACGGCATGAGGGAATTGTGAATTTTTACTTAATTAATTTTGGGAATGTATGAGTATTTGTAAAAGATCGCATCCACAATACGGCATGAGGGAATTGTGAATTTTTACTTATCATGGTGCAGAAAGCAGAGGGTTGAATTAAGCCCATTGTTTTTTTTGAACGCAAGGTTCTGAATTTTGCAAAATATTATTACTCTAAGTAGAGTAAAGAATTTTTCCCAATGTTGTAATTTAAGGCACGGTTTTGAATTATGCTCAATATTATTACATAAAGCAGGGTTTTGAATTTTGTCCAATGTTATCAGGTTGGTGCAAAAGTTGTTGCCGATTTAGAAGAGAAGAATTCAAAATTATCTAAATTTATACGTCTATTTCTATTGCTGACTGAAAATATCATGAGTAATTCATCCCTCTTTTATTTAGACTATTCCGGAATCATTCATACTTTGCTGCATTATTTACACATGTGTTCAACCCAACTAAAGAACACATCAGACATCTCCCACGCACTGAGCAACAGATCAAAGCTCTGCTAGAAAAACTTGAATTGCGAGTTTTACCCAATACATCATATTCTCGCGACCTCGCCCCTTCTGATTGTCACTTATTTTCAGGATTACAGAACCATTTGAATGACCTCAAGTTGACATTACGGGAAGAGATTTAAAATGAGTTGGCTTTACATTTTGCATTAAAATCTAAAGAATTTTAAAAACGAGGCACACATAAACTCGTTGGCAGATCGAATCAGGTCATAAAAGCCCATGATTGATTTTGTTATGAATAAATTCATTAAAAATACCAGTTTATCACTTTTAAAATTAAGCTTACAAATCGGCAAAAAATTTTGCATCAAGCTGTACTTCTGAAACTAGTATGTCGAATTTGCTCGTACTTTATTACTGAAAGCAAAGGTGGTGGAATCCAACCAACGAAGCACCCAATCAAATAATCCAACTAACTCTGAACGCATACAGATTGCATTGAATACCTGGATCAGACTCTCTAGTCCGAAGCGCTTTTCATGATGTGACAGTTTTTACATATACACCCACCAGGGGGACAGTTGCGGGGGACACACTCACCATGGGGACAGTTGCGGGGGACACACTCACCAGGGGGACAGTTGCGGGGGACACACTCACCAGGGGGACAGTTGCGGGGGACACACTCACCAGGAGGACAGTTGCGGGGGACACACTCACCAGGAGGACAGTTGCGGGGTTTACGGTTCCTGATCACCGCGTACACCAGCAGCAGCACCAGGAACAGTAGGATTTCCAGCCACATGGTCACTTACGTAACTCTGTGCTTAAAAGTTGTGTACTGAATGCAGTCCACTTTTCAAATGTTTGATTAGATATAGTCAGCATTGTATTTAAAACCTTAATTCATAGATAGAGTAGGTCTTAATTTCAACAGGCAGGAGAGCAACGCATTTCTAAAAACATCTTGTTTAATCAGAGCATAGAATTCAGCTCAGGTCTTGGTATACAGCGAATTTCCAGAAGACGTCAACATTAGAACAAAACTTACAAATATTTTTCACCAGGGAACAACAGTGATTTTCATCTCTCACGATCCAACATTAAGCATCATTATGAAAAATGGGAGAGGGAACTATGTCTGTTTCACAGTTTCAGTTGATCAAGTGTCGATTATTTGAATCCATCAATGCCACTTAGATGGTGCAGTTACAGTCCTGGTTATTATGACGCAAGTGAGCACAGCGAGAATGTCTAACTGTTTGGTGAGGTCTGCTGTATGGGTACGTTATACTATACATCACGACAGAAGAAACAAACTAGCGTCACACCAGTCATTTTTCGTCGATCGCGTGACAATGCAGGCGTCATGGCATCGTACCAATAGCAGCGCTCAGATTGCGTCTGACAACACTGCGAGCCCTAAATCTAGCGCCACTATTGGTCTAACGATATGTCACAATGGTGACGTCATGTCATTCATTGAGTTTCAAGAGGTGTATTTTCCCCGTACACTTTTTCTAGTTTCCACTATCATCTTCACTCTACCACGATATACATTGACAGTAGCTCAGGGTGCCCGAGGAATGCCAAGTCCCCTGGTGCGCTGAAGAATGACATTGCTTAGCACACCCCCTTGAGGTTCTATTTGTGCTTGTGTATTTGTCGAGGTTGTCTATATTCTTGTCAACCGAAGGTAAATTGAAGAATAACCTTGCGTAGCGCACCGCCTTGAGGTTCTGTTTGTATTAGTAGAAGTTACCCAGCCTTCAGGTTTCTGGTTTCTCTACTCGGCACCTCTCTCAACAACACCCTAGAATAACAACATTTAATTCGTGGGTTGTTCCCTGCACTTGGTTGGTTTGTCCATCACCGCTGCCTCCAGATAAACTGGATATCTGAGCACTGCATAATTTGGGAAATTTCTATCGTGCAATTGTTATTCATTTGAACAGATTATACAATTCCTTTCTATGTCATCGTAACTCAAAAAAGGAGTAGTCGGAAGAATTAAGCACTCATATAAACAGTTTTTTACTCACTTTTCACCACTGAACCGCAGCTGTTTGACTCAAAAAATACTGCCGTCATTTCTGAAACGCAAGAACATCACTTCATAGAGAGGAGTGTTTGAAGAGGTCAGGATAGAGATACTGACTTTGATAGAAAAGATTTTGATACTCTTCGTAGTCAGTGAAAAGTTTCCTTTAACTCGAAACACGTTGGTCGATTAGACTTCATCTTCTTAGCTGGCGTTTTGAAAAACATTCACATTTATTGAAGTGGCTGTGGCTGAAATTTCTTTGGTCGCTTGGTATTCCAGGTGCTGGCATTTCTTGGTATTAGAGTCCTTTGCATTGAAGTCCCTGATGTTGCTTGGTGTGGTGTAATTGGTATTGCCTGTTTTAATACACCTTATTTAATATTTGATGTTGAAATCCTTGGTACTGAAGCACCTTGTGTTACTTGATAGAATGTATTTGGTGTTGACTGTTTTTCATACACCTGAGATACAACCTATCAACTTAGTACTGGATATTATTTAGGGTTGATGCACGCGACATTACATGGTATCATTTGGTATGGAAGTACATGGTATTATTTCGTGCGGAAGTACATGGTATTATTTGGTGCGGAAGTACATGGTATTATTTGGTGCAGAAGTACATGGTATCATTTGATGCGGA
>JACJUY010002573.1:20810-33681 GCA_014220935.1 Platorchestia sp. MABIK | reverse complement strand
CAGGGGGACAGTTGCGGGGGACACACTCATCAGGGGGACAGTTGCGGGGAACACACTCACCAGGGGGGCAGTTGCGGGGGACACACTCACCAGGGGGACAGTTGCGGAGGACACACTCACCAGGGGGACAGTTGCGGGGTCTGCGGTCCCTGATCACCGCGTACACCAGTACCAGCACCAGGAACAGCAGGATCTCCAACCACATGGTCACTTATGTAATTCTGTGCGTAAGTTATGTTCTGAATGCAATCCACTTCTGAAATGTTTGGTTAGATTGAGTCAGTTTTGTATTTAAAATCTTAGTTGGTAGATAGAGCAGGTCATAATTTCAACAGGCAGGCGAGTGACGCACTGCTAAAAACATCTCATTTGATCAAAGCATAAAATTCTGCTCAGGTCTTAGTTTACAGCGAATTTCCAGAAGACGTGTCAACATTAGAACAAACCGACCAAATATTTTACATCAGTGTTGAAACACCAGTGATTATTATCTCTCATGTTCCACGTTAAGTACTATGTATAAACTACGTTTATGCATTTCCACTCTCTCAGGCTCGGAGACCGAGAGCAGCGGACAAGTTTATTTTTATAACGAGGCCATGAAGTAGAAACGCCGGCTAGGACCATTAGTTCGGAGTGCGTGTTCTCAGAGGACTTGTATAATAAAACTAACCGCATTAAATAGGACGCTGTCACAGCGCTCATTAGCGTCGGCCATATAATTGGAATCGGACCATATAAACTACAAGAATATTATTATAAAACGAACAAGCTCATGGGCTCGGAAGATCCGTCATGGTGAGCGAGAGCTGGATCCACACAAAACCTACCCCCGTTACCCTAAAACCTCCCTCTTTTTCCGTGAGGGAGCGCAGTGTGCAACTGCATTTGAACATCATTAGGAGATTACTTAGCATCGAGATAGGGCCGCGAGTAGTCGAGCATCGAGGACTTAGTATCGAGATACGGCCGCGAGTAGTCGAGCATCTGGGACTTAGTGCCGGGACAGGGCGACGAGTAGTCCAGCTTGAGACTTAGGGCAGTGAGACTTAGCGTTGAGCGTGAAGCTAAGCGGGATTGTTAGCGACTTAATTAAGTCCGATTTCGAGCTCCGTGATTGTCTATTTGCGTAGAGTGCCTCTTTGACTGTGTAATTTGCCCTTGGATCAAATCAATTGGCTCTATCTCCCGGGTTTTACTCCATGGGGTTGTCCTTGATCGTCATTAATTCCCCCTGGTTTTGTTTTGATTGTAAGTTAACCAATAAATTCTGGCTTGGCTCTCGAACGTCTGTTAACTCATCATATTCTGTTGTCTTGATTGTATGCCCACAGACTTTGGCTTGTATTGTAAAAATTGAGTGGTCTTCAGAGGATGTGTTATTGAGTCATTGTCGAGTCCTTTCGGGAAGCCTCGCCGGCGTTGCTCCAGCCTTTCAGTTAGTAAACGTCCCAAATATATTTCTCAAATCTTCCAGTGCCTGATTTCCATTCTCACCTCTCACAATTGACTTGCCACCAAGGAGCACGAGCCTATACCCTCGGGCCCGCTACCCAAGGCGCGATTTATGAATAGGGGTGGTCGTAAAGGCTAACGCTCGCGCGCCAACGTCACCTAGAGCGCGTACAAACAATCAATTAACTTAGTAATATTAGTTCCGGGTAAAACCGGTGGTTGCAGCGGACTACCGTCCTTTATCTTATCTTAAATTTAACGTAAATGCCAATTGCGGAAATAACTCCCGTGTGCCTTTGATTAAGGTCACGTCAGAAAAAGATAATTAGAAGCACCGACGGAAACATTGCAGTAGGAACCGTCATTCAACTATTATAAAAAATGGGAGAGGCAATGACGCCTGTTTCACAGTCACAGTCATCTCACGCTTTCGGTAGATCAAGTGTTGATTATTTGAATCCTTCAATGTCGCTTGGACGGTGCAGTGACACCCCTTGTTATTACGACGCTAGTGTGCGCAGCGAGAATGTCTTTCTGTATGGCGACGTCTGCTGTATAGGTGCGTTATATAAATCACGACGGAAGAAACGAGGTAGCATCACACCAGTCATTTTTCGTTGGCCGCGTCACAATGCAGACGTCATGGCATCGTACCAATAGCAGCTCTCACATTACGTCTGGCAACACTGCGAGCCCTAAATCTAGCTCCACTATTGGTGTAATGATTTGTCACAATGGTGACGTCATCAGTTGAGTTTGAAATGGAGCCTCTCTATCAGCTGGCTGAACATAAGGCGTATTTTCTCCGTAGAAATGACTTTATCTTGTTTCCTCTATCATGTTTGCTCTACCACGAAATACATTGAGAGTGGCTCAGGGTGCCCGAGGATTGCCAAGTCCCCTGGTGCGCTGAAGAATAACCTTGCTAGCGCACCCCCTTGAGGTTCTATTCGAAAGCTGAGGAAGATTTGAAAGCTGAGGAATCTCTACAAAAGAAAAGTATGTAGAGATTCCTCAGCTTTCAGATCTTTATGAAACCGAGGTACGTTGAATAATAACCTCGCTTAGCGCACTGTCTTCAGATTCAACTCGTATTTATAGAGGTTATCCCGGCTTCATGTTTTCCTAACTTATTTGTTTGTTGTGGATTTTGATTCACTTGAGTTACTTTCCGGTGTTGAAGTCCGTGGCAATAAAGCGTCTAGTGTTGCTTAGTACGATGTGTTTGAGGTTGCAAATTTTTGATTCACCTGGTGTACAACTTAGTATTAAGCACCGAGCCTTATCTGTCGTTGATGCACCCGACATTATTTAAACAATTTGAACAATTTAAACAACTTAATTTAAACAATTTATTTACCACAGGTGATACAGAGGTAGAATATTTCTTAAGTCTAGTACAATGGTCAAATTTGAGCATAGCTACCTGTGGGCCCGAATAAGTTCAGCGACTTCTAGGGCATCCTACCATCAACGTTATTCTAAGGCTAAGGCCAGACTGAACACGTTGGCGCTCACGCGTGCGTACACTTCGCGCTGTCTCACGCTTTCATTTGAATGGAGGTGGCTACACTGCACGCTGATGCGCCCGTTCAATGGCAGGCACTGCCTGAATAGAAGAGAGTAGCAGCTCCACATCTATCACTCACGGCTGCTCGAGACACACTGAACGCGCCGTGGAGCGTCAAATATTTCTCCCAAGTAATCCTGAATTTTGACCGCGAGATGCAGAGCCTGCACGCTTTGGTCTGCTTGCGCGCGTCCCCGTTTAGTGTAGCCGCTCTCAAGGGAATACATGTATTTGATATTACAGCTACTGCCTGCGTACGCGCGCGTGAGCGCCAACGTGTTCAGTCTGGCCTTAGCCTAAGGCGTACAATAATGTTTAACCTAATTCACATAACCTAGTTTCGCATTTGACTGATCAATGAATAATTTAACTTGATATTAGATGCTTCATTTCACAATATAGTTCATATGGATTAGATTTAACAGTGTATTCGATAAACGATGTAAGAGCAGACTGAAGATCGGTGATATTACCCATGGCAAATTACATTATTAGGACCAGTAATGTAGGAGACAAGGTTTGACTTGGTGATCTTACACGACTGTTATTCTGATAGGAAGTGAGACTCAAGATTTCTTTTGAATACTTTGTAAGAATTACTTTCACGGATCTCCGCAAGGATTGAGTTCCAGGTTTTAGTTCCAACGAAGAGGATACTGTGTAGAGGATACACGAAGCGCCTTTGAAGAGGATACACGGCGACCGCGCCTTTGAATAATAAGGAAGCATGAATTTACTTCTATTTTGGGTTTAATGGGTTAGTGAGTTTCGGGTTTAATTCTGTATCACTTTGTGCGGAAGTGCACGGTATCAGTTGTTATCAAGTGCTGCCTAGTATTGAATTATCTGGCATTACCCCGAGATGAGTTGCTGCATTCCCGTGAAAATTGGCCCTCCCATGCTGCGAGATTCTTTAAAAGCTTTTAAATTTCATTCAAGTTAAATAAGTTGCTTATCCATAAAAACTTTCCGTGTTGATAGTGATATCCCGGTCTCGTGTTGCAGAAATAAAATTGATAATTATAAATAAAAGAGCACAGAAAGATTTTTTTAAAGAGCAAATTAAACGGTACTCTAAAGGTTGGATACGCGATTGAGACTTCTTGTAGTGCATCTAAAAACACACAATATTAATTATTCTTAATAGTCAAGAAATGACAATTCAAGCGTAGAGAGTGTGTTTATTTCATGAAAAATATAATTTATCCCACAATCATGACGACATAAAAAAAATCACTGTTCAGGGTTATCCATGTTGCTCTGCATTGAAACATAAAAATGCTTTTAGAGGGTCTTTCTGTTTACCGAAAAATTAGAAGAAATCCAAAGACTTGGTTTTGTAGCCCTCCGTGTGTCTCGAAATCACATCGTCGTTCATTAATTTTGTTCATTTTTAATACAGTTAAGTTGCCTACCCACTACAGGGTAGGCAAGTTCTTGTGTGTATGTCACAATAAATCAAATATCTGACAAATTTTCTCTACATTTACCAACTAAATTTATCAACCAAAGCTATGTATATATAAGTATAGAATATGATTACGAGTATAGATTACTATTTCAGTATGAGTATGAGCATACATTATCAACTTTATAAAATAAATAAAAATAAGCTAAAGATAGTTAATTGTGCACTAGGTTCGCGAACCGAAATCAAATCATTGAAGTATCACGTTTGTCCCGCGTTCCGAAGAAAAAGGTGTAAATTTTCAGTCAATCATACACTATTTTAACTTCCTCGTATTTGTTACTAATTCGTTAACCAACACACATTGTACGAGATTTTCAATTTTTTCACCGAAGTCCCCAAACTCAATCACTGTTATGGGTATCGGAACACTTTGCGTGGATTTTCCACTTATTATACATGAGGCAATTTTAAGAAAACCAGCATGTTGAATCAACTTCTGTATCAACTTCTTGAGAAATGCCGTTTTTTCTTTTTCTTTTTATAGCTCTCTTCCTAAGAAATAAGTGAGCGAGTCACTCTACTCCACCGGTCTCCCTTGCAGTCATGTCGCCAGCTATGGTGGGCAGCGAACCCAGACAAATAATAAAATAAGACAATAACTGCAGGAGGAGCCGTAGTTCTCAGGTCCTGGGCCTGTAAATGAGCTCCTTGTCTTCAGGCACTCTGAAGCCTGCCAAGCTCAAAATTTTTGACTCGCTGAGGTCCACACCGTCGCCAGGGAGGACGTCGAAGTTCTGGATGATGGCGGCCGTGAAGAGGAACAGCTCCATGCGGGCCAGCAGCTCCCCAGCACACTGGCGACGGCCTGCAAAATAACAGAAGTCAGGCATCTACATTATATAAATGTATGGAAAGATTCACTACAGGCACCATAATTTTAGAATACAATATATTGTCCATTGTTGAATGCGGGCCAGCAGCTCTCCGGCACACTGGCGACGGCCTTGGCAGAAATAAATTTAAAACGGTTTTGAAGATATTGTCGAGTGGCTTGCACCCTGGTTCGTATCCCACAAATCAGTAAGGAAATCGTTGCATGAAACTAGGTCTATTGTAGATAAGATGTCTGATGTCTTCGTCAACCAATGTCTGGTGGGAAACCCGCAAGACATTTTCGTTTTTTGAAAAAATAGATATTGTTTCGAAAGAGTTAAGAATAAAAGTTATCTCATTCAATATTCCGAGCCTAAATTTACGGAAATAAAATTCTACTCAAATAGGACAGCCCTTACAGTGACCTAAAATAACCATGCAACGAACAGATCAAATATAGCTAACAAAATTTTAATAAGTTCGATAAATATTTGATCATACTTCAAACACTTTGGATTTTTAAATAGAAAATCTGCAGCGCAGAACAGCGGATTCAAAGACATGCCGCATGTCCAGGAGAAAAAATTCGAAGAAAGAGCCCCATTCTCGCCAGCTAACTCAGCGTACACAGACACAGCTTGTCCCAGCTTGATGTGTTACGTTCGACCTAAAAATACCAGTAATACACATCGGGAAGGGAAGTTAATAGCATTATTTTAATCTCATAGTAATAGTGCTAAAAAATCTGCACATAATACGATGTATCTAAAGTTGACATTGTCATTTTGTTTTCTCATTTTCATTTTTCGTCGCAGCTGTTTCGATCTCTCTATACACTCTTCAACTTGGGTTTAAATTTCATGTGTTATTGCTTTCCAACATCCTTAAACTCATAACATACTCGATCAGTACTCTGTAATTCAAGATTTATTAATTATGTAAACGAGCAGCTGACCCAAAAATTCCCGGATATCTAATTCCTTATTGGAAATCGAAATTGAGTACTCAAGTCCCACCTGCACCAAAAATGAAGAAGCCCTGCTTAGGAGCCGTGTACTTGGTGCGGGTCTCATCCAAGAATCTCTCAGGGTAGAACTTGTGGGGGTCGTCCCAGTAGCGAGGGTCGTGGTGGATAGAGTGGGGTCCCTACCAAGACAATGGTGTCCTGTGGAACGAACGTGTTAGTAAAACGGACTTCAGATAAAAATATACACTGAGAGACAAATTTGAAAATCAGATATTTACACTTTATCGTTTTACAGGTCATTATCTAACCTCAACTTTAACCTGTACGAACAAAAGTTAGTCCAATAATTCAACAAACACGATGCTTGAAGCAAGTTTTGAATTACTGGGATTAATAATTTACCGTATCAGGCAGAGTTTCACATAAAATGTTATCAAGTAACTCTTATGAAGGACTGCGAACATTTTGGTTTCATGTCAATCGATATAGAATTGTAGTAGCATCTACTACAGTGATGAACAACAATATACTTCTTTGTCAAAGATTGCAACATACCTTGGGGATGAAGTATCCTTCGATGGTCGTATCACGGTGGGCTGATCTTTGAAGGTGGACAGGGAGCAACGACGATTGCCGGAATACCTCCGTCGTGAACGCTTCCACAAGAGGTAAGCTGCACGATGCAAGTTGAAAATTAAGTAAGACTACTGTTGGACGATTTCCTTGGGGTGAAAATTTTTCATGACATCACTAATGACTCACATTCCTTTATCTCCACATCTTACTTGGGTTTGTCATCGAGGGACACCATGCGGTCCTTGGGCACGACGGCGCCTATTTCCTCCTGCATCCTCTTGGCGTAGTCAGGATACCGCGCCAGGAAATAAGCCTCCCACTTGAGCATGTGGTTCACCGTGTCTGATCCCGCTTGGAACAAGTCGTTGACGATTTGGTCCAAGGCTGGTGTGGAAACATGATACAAGCAATTAAAATTGAAATTTATTCGAGTTTACATATGAAGAGGATAAAACTTGTGATCGAGAATTATTGAAAGAATCACATGAATTTTAAGGGCTAAACAGAGTTTAAAAAAATATAAACTACACTGTTGATAGTTTTCATACTAACCTCCCCTCCTGAAGAAGGAGTTCTCATCTCCCTCGCTCTCCTTCATGTCCTTGATGTACTCGTCGATGAAGTCCCTGGGGTTGTCGGGGTCGTAGTCCTCCAGGTGCTTGTCTACCGCCTCCTGCATGTGAAAGTTTTTGAGATAATTTATGAAAACATTCATGGTGCAACATAGATAACGTCAGCAGGAATAATGACGTCAAAGGTTTAAAATAAGAGCCCAAAGTAATTTCCCTGTAATTAATTGAGATGTTTTATAGAAGGACATCATTAACTTCATTCATACGCAGACGAATCGTAAATAAAAACACCAATGTTGCTACTTTCAGAGTCAACATTGCTAAAAAATTTGTATTGCTGTTAAAAGGTAAACGTTTCGAGCACCAGGCTCATCATCAGTACAAGTTTGTCTACAAAGGACAAAACAGAGATGAACAGATAAAAATAACCGGGAAATAAACACAGAATTAAAGAAATCCTACTACTAAAATTAAGAGGAAACTCTGTACAAAGGGTGGGCACAATTGGTTTCATTAAGAGGCGGCTTAAGTTTAAAAACGTATAAGGTCTCTAAAATTGCTAAAATTACTTCACTTCACTGCACACTGGAGCCACACTGTTCACTATGGAGGCGAACCGAAGAGTGAGGGGGATGGGCAAGAATCCCTCCAGTCCGGCTACTACGTCCAGCATGCTCCGCTACTCTGACGCCCAAAGTTCTGCAGGTCGAGCCCACATAACTAAATGCACATTGTGCACAACGATATTCATATACAAGAGAGCGGTGCATGCTGGAAGATAATTTATCTTTGTAGTTGAAAAACGAACCTATAGTAAATTGGTTTGTGAGAATAATTTTGAAATCAACATCAGGTAAAAACTAGTAACGAGTTCCTTAAAAGTAGGTATGAGTGAAGAATTTTGGCAAGCTCTGTTCTCATTTGTTCAGATTTAGGCCCAAAGTATAAAAAAGAAAGTATAATCTCTTTCTTGTACTATCGACGAGATTGACGGGTGAGCTATATTTGAAATTTTAAAACGTTTTATCAAAGATTGAACTAAACAAACAGGAAAACCATTATTCTTGAAAAAATTGCACATAAAAGAGAATTCATTGTGAAGTAAATTGTAATTTGAACATATATTAAAGGCTCTGTGTAACAGGGTTTTTATGCTATTAATTTTAAAAAGATTAGGTGTGAACTAAAAAAACTAGTACCGAGTTCCTTAAAAGTAGGTTTTCGGTAAACAGAAGTCAAGAAAATTCCGTCGCATTTAGTAATTAAGACATCTAGAAATGAAATCTTCCCATCAGCCTATGGTTCAACAGTGTACAAGAGATTAATGATTGTACAAGAAAGAGATTATACTAACCTTTTTATACTTTGTGCCTAAATCTGAACAAATGAGAACAGAGTTTGTCAAAATTCTTCACTCATATTTACCTGATGGTGATTTCAAAATTATTCTCACAAACCAATTTACTATAGGTTCGTTTTTCAACTACAAAGATAAATTACCTTCCAGCATGCGCCGCTCTCTTGTATATGAATTTCGTTGTGCACAATGTGCATTTAGTTATGTAGGCTCGACCTGCAGAACTTTGGGCGTCAGAGTAGCGGAGCATGCTGGACGTAGCAGCCGGACTGGAGGGATTCTTGCCCATCCCCCTCACTCTTCGGTTCGCCTTCATAGTGAACAGTGTGGCTCCAGTGTGCAGTGCAGTAATTTTAGCATTTTAGCTTCAGCCAACCATCAGAAAGATTTAAGAATTTTAGAGTCCTGATACATTTTTAAACTTAGGCAGCCTCTAAATGAAACCAATAGTGCCCACCCTTTGTACATAGTTTTCTCTTGATTTTAGTAGTAGTATTTATTTAATTCTGTGTTTGTTTCCCGTATATTTTTATCTATTCATCTCTGTTTTGTCCTTTGCTGACAAACTTGTACTGATGATGAGCCTGGTGCTCGAAACGTTTACCTTTTAACTGCAATAAATAATTTAGCAATGTTGACTTTGAGAGTAGCAGCCTAGGTGTATTTTAATCGCAGTAAAACATGATACAACGTTCTATTTCAATTATGAGTGATCACCAACAACGTCAGGTTGTTACACGCTTGAGTGTATGGATATTTGCAGAAAGAAAGGCGCATGTGCTCACCTGAACAACGCGTTTCGTCGCATCAATAAAATTATCAAACAAGTATTCTTTGAAAATGAAGTTTCTTAATGGTTTAGGGATGCGGTTCAATGCTGGCAAAAAAGATGGCAGGAACATGTAGGGTCTGAACTCGTTCTGAAACTCTTTGCTGACTCTGTACACAGCTTCGACTTGATGGGACCGCAGGTCGTACCTGGTGCCTGTGGGTAGAGATTCAATTATAACTGTTAGATCAATAATACACTGAACAAATTAGGTTCCAAAATGATAGGTATTTTAATCAAAACAGACGGCTTTGCATCTTAGTGAGTAGTAAGCAGATCAAACACTGTTCTCTTTATTATGCATCGAGATAACGAGGTAAAGATGTACTCTAATGCGGGTAGCGTATTTCATATTTCTTTTTTTCTCCAAGTGGTGTAGCGCTCTTCTTCGAGCGCCGAAGATAACACATTGACCAAGACTGGCTCAGAAATATGCCAACATCACAAAGAATGAATGCCCCCCAACAGGGAATAAAGTTTCATGAACGTCTGTAAATTTTCGAATTAATAAGTTTCCTTCATTTATTGAAACAAAAGTTGACAGTTCTGCCATCAAGACGTGTACGATAGTGTACACAGGCTGTTCGCTCAAAGTACATTTAGGGTTAACCTCAGCAAGAATGAACAACTGACTTTCCAGTCTACTGATTGCCTCTGTAAATTTTCGCAGAGTTAAGCCTATCGTATTGCTTGCCTCGATGGCTGCTAGATTTATTGGATAAGTTTTGCCACTTATATTTTTGAATATGACGGAACACCTGAAACTAAGAGCAAGAGAGTACATGCTGTTAACAAGTTTAATTTGAAATTACCGCCTCAGGGACAGGTATATAGCCTGTGGAGGAACTGAACTCACTAGCGACCATCTGCCAGATGATGTTGAGCGCTGCCGTGCGGAAGCTGTCGGGGTAGTTGATAGCTTCACCGTTGTACTTCTTGAGGTCTTCCACCAGCGCCTTGGCCTCGGTGTTGATGGCTTCCTCCAGATAGCTTCTGCCCATGCCTGTGAAACAACATAGCTTAAATTCAACAGGGAATAAATTCGAGAGTCTACCTAAACCAGTTAAAAATTCCTTACAACTCTTCAGTCTCATGTCAGATTGAAATTCTGAGGTAGTGCAGCATCTCACCGAGGTTGCGCAGGTTGCGCAGCACGAAGCGGCGGTCGTGCTGCCAGTGCACTCCGTTGCTGCCCACTACGCCTGTGTAAAGTGAGGTGGTCATTCGGAGGCGATAAATCTTACTCTTTTGAGAACGTACATGCAAGGATGAAAGCTAAATAAGAGAAGTTATTTCAAACTTAACCGTGTAAGCGCTCGAGCTTAACATAGCTTTGTCTGGTAAAGAACGCCTAGGTGCTTAGGGTGTGAAACCTGAGACATTAATCACGATGTTTGACTGAGAAAATTGCTTTTATTCTAAGCTCACCAGCGTTTTTATAGAGTCAAAGTAGTGTGTTAGAGAATCTACGAGTCACGCTAACCCAATTCCCCTGTAATCGCTAAAGCTAACAGAAAGTTTGTCGCCGTAAGAGCCATTCTGTTTTGAGACGGACGTGTTGAAAGGTTTTTAATGATTTGTAAACCAAGCGTACCTGTGAAATTTAGATGTAAAACTAATCTAGGCTCTGCTACCTCCAAGCTTCTGGTCGTCGATGCTGAAGTCTGTGAAGAGCGAAGGTCGATCTGCGAAATCGAGACGACCCATCACTTCTTTGGCCACTTTGTAGTCGAAGAGGAAAACAGTCCTGAGGGAACCAGTCCGGTGCCTGAAGAGCGACAAAGGGAATAAATCAAAAGAAACATTTTAAAATTGGTGAGCTGTGTGTATATAGGACTGGGGTACCCAGGTAGCAAAATTTATTGACCTAATATTGAACCAATATACAGTCTCAATATTGACTGGATATTCAAAATGAACATTGGGAAAATACCTTATTTTGGAAAATTAGGTTGATATTGGAAAAAAATATTGGCCCAATAACAATATTATCATCAACCCAATATCAACTAATTATTGTGTCAATATTGATTAGATAATGAGGTGTTCCGCACAATATCATTGGATTGATACTCAATTCTTGATATAAGGTTGATATTGGTAATACAAAATTGTCCCGATAATGAAATATTCACTTATCCAACATAAGCTATTAAATATCACTATGGACTTGATACCGAGGTTGTAAGACCATATGCAGCTGCTTCCGCCATTGAGTTCCGTTAACGGCGTGCAGCGGCGGCTTTACTTATATTTCCCCTCCACTTGTTATTAGTAATACGCAGAGATAATAAAAGTTTACGCCGTTAGGATCCACATTCGCGGTATATCAAAATTACTGAGCATACATAAGCAGACTAGAATTGAGGTTTGAGGGGTAACTAAGGTAAGGCACTACAAGATGTTCCTCAGAAAAATACAAGGTGGTCGAGCAACCTGTACATGCAGTTTGATCCCGTCAAGTATGCGTAATTGTTCAATATATAGACATCTATTGCTATAGTAACATATGACAAACGATTTTAGCATATTTTTTTGAAAAAACTAAACCTTCGAAACTCATTGGACGACTGAAAAAACAAGAACTATGAACCTGTGATTACACTAATTCTGGATATACATATTATTGTAACGTATTCACATTTCTTGATATCTGTCATAAATATCTGCACTCATTAATGACTGAAATAACTATTCATTAACTTAATTTGTACATTTTATACAAATTACTCCGTATTATTGGCGTACGATATCAACCCAATGTTTGGGCAATAATAATATATATTTTAACAAATTTCATTAAATTGCGAGATTGTAAATTATTATGAGATAGTTTCCACTTATTTGAATATCATACATTTACATATACACTGTTAGTTTAATATTAGAAATAAAACTATGTAGTACATTGTCCCAATGACAAGTTGATATCATAAATAAGTATATCTTTTTTCGATATTGTCTTGTTATTAGCCTATTATTGTAATCCAAGATTACAATTTCGGGTCAATAAATAATTATCAACCCAATATTGGCCTAATAATTTCTTGCTACCTGGGTAGAGACAACGAATGAGCTACCCGGTCGCACTGGGTCCAATAAAGCAGGATTTCAACCCCGCCCACCCCTCTCCCTCCACCTCCGAGTTGCTACATGAAGTTGCCAATCGCGCCAATTTTTGAACTATATAGTACTACTGAGGTTTATTAACCTATCTGTTCGCTTTACAGTTATTATTAATCACTGCATTATAACCACTAC
>JACJUY010002573.1:3431-16858 GCA_014220935.1 Platorchestia sp. MABIK | reverse complement strand
AGGACAGTTGCGGGGGACACACTCACCAGGAGGACAGTTGCGGGGGACACACTCACCAGGAGGACAGTTGCAGGAGACACACTCACCAGGGGGACAGTTGCGGGGGACACACTCACCAGGAGGACAGTTGCGGGGGACACACTCACCAGGGGGACAGTTGCGAGGTCTGCGGTCCCTGATCACCGCGTACACCAGCAGCAGCACCAGGAACAGCAGGATCTCCAGCCACATGGTCACTCGTGTACCTTTGTGCTTAAGTTGTGTACTGAATGCAATCCACTTCTAAAATGTTTGGTTAGATTGATTCAGTATTGTATTTAAAAACCTAATTCACAGATAGAGTAGGTCATAATTTCAGCAGGCAGGAGAGTAACGCAGTTCTAAAAACACCTCAATTAATCAGAGAATAGAATTAAGCTCAGGTCTTGGCACATAGCGCATTTTTTGAAGACATCGACATTAGAACAAAACTACAAAATATTTTTAGCCAGTGTGGAAACACCAGAGATTATCATCCCTCACCATCAAACATTAAGCAACATTATAAGAAATGGGAGAGGCAACGAAGTCTGTATCACAGTTACACTCATCACACGCTTACAGTTGATCAAGTGTTGGTTATTTGAATCCTTCAATGTCACTTAGACGGTGCAGTTACACCCCTGTGGAATGTTTTTCTGTTTTGCGACGTCTGCTGTTTAGGTACGTTATACAGGGTGTTTCAGAACTAGACGTAAAAAATGAACCTATGAAAAGAAAATCGCAAAATGTAGCTATTTTAACGAGTTACAAAAATCTTAAAACTCCACCGTTTCCGAGTAATTCCAAGTTGAAAAGTTCCTAAAAATCCTAAATATTATAAGCGCTCACGCACCGGCTGCCAACGAAGTTAGGTTTTAGGTGAATTATGAACCTGTACTGAGAATCATAGAATGGGAAATGTTTATGGAACAGTTGTGTGTTTGCATCGAATCTGAAAATTAAATTCATAGTACTAAGGTAAGTGGGGAAGAGCGCTATTTTATTGGTCATTCGTTAACTGCACATCGAACAGTAAGCATGGAGCGCTTCACGAATGCATAACTTGCTGACATGCATTTCACGCACGGAGCTGCAGCAGGAAATACTCTACTTGTTTCACAGTTGCACAGAGAACGCTACCCTAATCTTGAGGTTCCTGGACACAGGTTCTTCACCAACTTACTCAGAAGATTGCGTGCAAATGGAAGCTTCAGGATAAACAGACAGGAAACAGGACACACACACACAACGATCACCTAGGACGAACCATTCAACATTTTGAACAAAATTCTCGTGATGGTACGCGCTATGCCGCTCAAAGATTAAGCATTTCAAGTCATGTTATTGTGTGGCAAGAACTCCATCATCAAAACTTACACCCATATCATTTTTAAAAAGGGCAAAGCTTGCTTCCTACAGATCATGAGCCTCGCATGCAATATGCTCAGCGGTTTTTGAAAAAAAAACACTGTGAGCCCTAAATCTAGCACCACTATTGGTCTAACAATATGTCACAATGGTGACGTCAGCCACTGAGTGTGAAATTAAGCCTTTCTATTAGCTAGCCGAACAAGAGAAGGTGTATTTTTCACAACAGACTTTATCTTGTTTCCACAAAAATATTCGCTTTACCACGATATACATTGAGAGTAGCTCAGGGTGCCCGAGGATTGCCAAGTCCCCTGGTGCGCTGAAGAACAACCTTGCTAGCGCACCCCCTTGAGGTTCTATTTGTGCTTGTGTATTTGTCGAGGTTGTTTATATCCTTGTCAACCAGAGGTAAATTGTAGAATAACCTTGCGTAACGCACCGCCTTGAGGTTCTGTTTGTATTAGTAAAAGTTATCCAGCTTTCAGCTTCCTGGTTTCTCTCTACTCAGCACCTCTCTCAACAACACCCTAGCATAACAGCATTTAATTCGTGGGTTGTTCCCTGTCTTGGTTGGTATGTCCATCACCGCTGCCACCCGATAAATTGGATACCTGAGCACTGCATAATCAGGGAAATTCCTCTCTTGCAATTATTATTCATTCGAACAGATTATACAATTCTTTTCTGTGTCAGTCTAACTCAAAAAGGAGGAATTGGAAGAATTAAGCACTCATATTAGTTTAGGAAACGCAAGTACTTCATAAAGGGGAGTGTTTGAAGAAGTAAGGACAGAGATAACTTCGAAATGATAGCCACTGGGTCTATTTGCACTCAGTGCAGGAACACGTGTTCGATGATCGAGTTTCAAAATGTTTTGGATCATATGTTTCTCTAGCACACTATCGCTCCTTTTCTTTGTGCGCACGATGCACGGCTTCATGAAGCCAGCGGCGTTCGAAGTTGGTCAGAGCCTGAAAATCTCTGGCAATATTGCGAAGTCATGTAAAAATTGGAAGGGGCCATACACTGGTGAGAGGCGTGAAAAAAGGGGAATGTTTCTCGCAAAGATTGGATTACACAATATGATAATCTTCTCCAATGTTTCACGTTTATCACAGTGGCATAAATCACGTTATGCACGTATTTTCCAAATGCATTCTCCTAATGACAGAATCCGGTCAATTTTGATTTTACTTTTGTCAACAATTTTATCTATTTCGTTGCCACATTTGGGTAATAGGAGGCATTTTAAGACGTTTTACATGAATGAAATTGTGCTCGCAAATGCTTAATTTTCGAGATATAGTATAAATAACGTTCAGGTAAGAATAACAGTAACGTGAGCTTCGATTTGGCTTCCGACATGTGGCGGATGCAGAACACGCGAAATTTCTTGCCAGAAAACAGCGGCCTCGGCCTCGGGAATCCCACCTATCGTTACGTCAATACTATATTTCAGCCTATTTACGTGTCCGTTTGTTCAATTTTATATACGACGTTCCTAGAACTTCAAAGTTAAATACCTCGAAAACTAAGCATTTGCGAGCGCAATGTCATTCATGTGAAACGTCTTGAAATGTCTCCAATTACCCAAATGTCGCAACTAAATTATGAAAATCGTTGACAACATTAAAATCAATATTAACCCACAATACATTGACGGTTACTCACAATGAGGCTGTTCCCATTTGAAACAACCGGGATCAGATGGGTAGCCATGGCTAACTTTTCACTGTTGCACTGTTGTCTCTTGCTTTGAGTGGGAAGCTCTCTTTGCCGCTGATGGTAATTGACTTAGGAGGAAGTCCAGTAGCGTTGATGAAGCTGGCTTTTATTGCGGACGAATTGAGATTTCGTTTCTGGGTGGAATTTCATACAATAAAAAAGCATGTATGTCAGTTTGGTTGTACGTTTCGTGAGGTCCAGAGGCACCATGGTGCAGAGGAATAGGCAGGTTTTTGTTTTCCTTCTGGAGGGGGTGGTATTTTATCTACCATATCCGATATCATATTACCACGATCTAGCACCACTATCTATGATAGTGGTGCTCACAGCCAGTTCCACAATTTTAATTTTTCTCCCGTAGATATTTCTATCGTTATTGGGTCGCTATTTTGAATATTCTGAAAGTTGCCCCCTCATCCCATCTCACCCAGATTCCGCATCAGCCTCCTCACACTCCTCTCCACCTCGCTCATCCGCTCGGACGAGATTAGCTCGGTCGCTGCACCCAAGATCGTTTGGCCGGCCACAGTCTTTCGTCGCTGCGCCGGAATTATTCCACCGTTACCTCCGGAATACTTGACAGTTTCACTATTTATTGGAGTCTTGATTGACTTGAAGGGATTTGGTAGAGCTTCTCGTTTCCTTGTTTTTCGTAGGTCCGGCTTGCGCTCGCTCCCACACGCTTGCCCCCGGACCATGAGCCTCTCGCTCCTCTAAGCATGATGCCCGACCCCTGAGGCCGCCGGCCACCGGGATCAAGTTTGGGGCTTTAACTTTTAATTATAAACCTAAGAACAAACTCAAAACTACAGATTTAACGCATAATCGAAACAATAAATAATTTGGTTGGTTATACAACTTACACTAACGAATGCGATGCAAAAAAAGATGAAAAAATAACATAGATTCCACCTGCAATAATTCTGATAGGCGATAAATTATTACAATAATAAATTCGCTATCCTAGTACAAGAGATGTATAAATGACGGTAGTCGTAGTGGTTGTACTAACGGCACCACCACGAAAAGCTGCGGGTGGCCTGAATTCCCGCACCTGGGCAAGGGTAACCTCTATCAAATCCTTGTCTATTTTTTTATTAACTACAAAAATTAAAATGCACGTCAAATAACCGTTAGAAAATTCTTTAAGTTCGATGTCAGTGAACGTGGTAAAGGAACATGAAAAAATTCACGGGGGTATTGAAGTTTCTGGCATTTTCCCGAGATGTGGTTGCTTATTTCCGTGGTTAACAATTACACTACGGTATTCCAAGATTCCAAAATCGATATGGTCAAAATTATATTGAAGTTGAATAAGTTGATTGTCCACGGAAACTTGCCGTTCTGATGGTCTTATATCTCGGCTTCGTGTTACCGAAATAAAGTGTATAATTGTAAATAAAAGAGCAAAGAGAGTCGATTTTAAATCCAGCATTCTTATTAAAACAGTCAAACACTAAAAGAATAACGCTTAGACTCGTAAGATCATTTTCAACTTTTGTCGGTAGAAAATTGTGTCGGTAGAAAATTTTCAACTTCCGTCAACAGAAGTTGAAAATGACCTTACGGGTCGAAACGTTCTTCTTTTAGCGCTTGACTGTTTTAATAAGAATTTTGGAGTTAAAAGCGACTTTCTGTGCTCGTTTATTTATAATTAGGAGTTGCAAGAAGTAAAGCATGAAAATTGATCAAAAATTGATAATTAAACATTTATTTGAGCAAATATCTGTTCAAATGATAAATTCTGTGAGACGCAACTGTTTCACAAAGAGGTGCATCTAAAAGTTTACAATTTAGATAATTTTTGGAACTAATGTAATGAAAATTGAAGCGTGGAGAGTATGTTTATTTAAAAAAAATTAATTTATCTCGAGATCATAACAAAATCACTGTTGAGTCATATCCGAGTTGTACTTCATCGCAAAATAAACATTATATCATTTTAGAGGGTCATTTTGTGCACCGAAATATTAGGCGGATTCCAGAAACTTGGTTTGCAGCCCTTCTCGTGTCTCAAAATCATTTCAACGATTACCCTTTTTCTTCATTTTCCAATACAAATTTTTGTTATCATTTATAATGATTTATAAAATTCTATTCCCACGGGAATTTGATCGTTGTCGATGAATATGTTAAAGAAGTACAAAAAGTTTTAGATCTGCCTCTACAGGGCAGGCAAATTCTTTATAAATATCAAACACAAACTCTCCCCACGCTTACCAACCAAATTTACCTACTAAAACTTCAAATGAGATCATGAGTTTATACCGCATCAACCTCATAAAAAAAATAAAATAAAATTTTACCAGATTGTTAGGTACTCACAAGGTTCGCGTACCGAAATCAAATCATTCAAATCTCACGCTTGACACACGTTCTGGAGAAATATGGGGATATTTTAATTTAACCATACTCTGTTTGAACTTACTAGTTTTGCCACAAATGTTTAAATAACACAAATTGAGAGCTATATTTAAATTTTTCACTGAAGGTCTCAACCTCAATAGCTATTATGGGTATTAATTTCTAGCGTAGTTTTTCCACAAATTACGGACAAGACCACTTGTATTGAGAAAATTTTCAAAAAATCAACATTTTGCACCAACTATTGTGTTAGGTTTGTTAGATACACACTGTGTTCTCATCGATCGTTTCCATTTCTTTCTTCCCACGAAGTAAGTGAGCGAGTCACTCTACTTTACCTGTCCCTCTTGCAGTCATCTCACAAATAGCGAACACAGACAAATAATAAAATAAGGAAATTACTGCAAGGGGAGCTCATCGTAGTTCTCAGGTCCTGGGCCTGTAAATGAGCTTCTCATCTTCAGGCACTCTGAGCCCTGCCATGCTCAAAATTTTCGACTTGCTGAGGTCCACACCGTCACCAGGGAGGACGTCGAAGTTCTGGATGATGGCGGCCGTGAAGAGGAACAGCTCCATGCGGGCCAGCAGCTCTCCGGCACACTGGCGACGGCCTGCACAATGACAGAGTTTAAGCATCCTTACTGAAAAAATGAGAGGAAACACTCAGTACAGGCTCCATAATTGTAGTATACAAATATATTGTCTGCCGCTGAACGCGGGCTTGCAGCTCTCCGGCACTTTGGCGACGGCCTGGATGAAATTAAATCTTTAAAGTTTTCGATGATATTGTCGAAGGGTTTGCACCTTGATGTGTGTCCCACAAATCAGTTAGGAAATCGTGGCATCAAAATAGGTCCGTTTGAGATAATGTGTCCGATGCCTTCGTCAACCAGCGTCTGGTTTGTAACTCCTTGGAGATGCAGGGTGTCGGTGGAACTCTTGGTACAAACTTCGGCTACTAGTAGAAAATACAAATTTAAACACTTTCATCATTGAAGAAATATCGAAAAACGCTTAGTTTCTTAATTATTGGGCTTAGAAGTTTTTAATGCTACGCTACAAGAACACAACAGCGATTTCGCAACAGACAGGAATAAGGGCAATATGGGGAATTAGAATGAACAAGTGTTGGCAGAATCGAACATGTTTTATTTACAGTTTAAAACATGAATTCACAGATTCAGGAAATTTCTTGAAATTCCTAGTCAACGTTAGCGACCCCTGGTGAGAAGCGTATGTGTATCTTTTGTCAGTTAGCACCGTGGCACTGAAGTGGTAAGATGTATCGCCTAACAAATGCACAAATGGCAGACACGCATTTCACTTATGGTGCTGCTAATGGTAATGCAAGACGTGCCGCGAGAATCTATCACGAAAGTTACCCTAATCGAGAAGTCCCTGATCATCGATTATTCACTGCATTGCACCAAAGATTGACGGAAACCGGCAGTTTAAGTGTAAACAGAGTAGACGTTGGTCGCCCAATAAATTATCATCGAGAGCAAGAAGTGTTGGAACATTTTCGTAGAAACCCGCGTACGAGCACCCGTGCCGCAGCAGTATTTTTGGGTATCCGTGACCATAGTACAGTGTGGCATGTATTGAACCGGAATAATTATCATCCGTATCACTTCCAGAGAGCCCAGGGTCTCCTTCCCGTTGATTATGGTCCTCGTGAGCGATTCACGCAGTGGTTTTTCGATCGGGGGTAGACGATGCCAATTTTGCAGAGTGTGTGTTGTTTACGGATGAAGCAACCTTCAGTCGAGATGGAATTTTGGATTATCATAACTTTCACTCACGCAGCAGAACAACCCTCATGTCATCCATGAACGTCATCACCAACATCGCTACACTGTCAATGTTTGGGCAGGTATCGTGCACAATCAATCAACTCATTGGTCTGGTCCATACATTCTGCCAGAGCGTCTTACTGGAGATGTGTACAAAATCTTTTTTGAAGAACTCCTTCCTGGTTTATTGGAAAATGTGCCATTAGGTATTCGTAGACGACTTTGGTTTCAACACGATGGAGCTCCGGCACATTATGCTCTTAATGTGCGACGGTTTCTTAACCAACAATTTCCAAATCGATGGATTGGTCGTGGTGGTGCTGTGTCCTGGCCACCGAGATCACCTGATTTGACTCCGTTATATTTTTTCTCATGGGGGCACTTGAAATCTCTGATTTATGCGACACCTGTGGAGTCGGAAGAAGACCTTGTCGCTCGAATTGCAGTCGCTGCTGGAGATATCGCTGACAACCCAGGAATGTTTGGCAACGTACGCAACTCGCTTCGACGAAGCTGTCGTGCGTGTATCGATGTTAATGGTCGAAATTTTGAACACCTACTTTGATGCGTTACTTTCTATTGTTTATTAAAGTACCTCATGTTATTTAACGTTTTTCATTGCCCTCGTGTGTTATTATTGAACATTAGTGCATGTGGTTAACTATGATCGCCGTGAGTTCTTGAAGCGCAGCATTAAAAACCGCGAAGCCCAATAATTAAAAAACTAAGCGTTTTTCGATACTTTTTCACTGATGAAACAGCGTTTAAATTTGTATTTTCTACTAGTAGCCGAAGTTTGTACCAAGAGTTCCACCAACACCCTGTATATCGTCGTTCATTTGAAGAATTGAACAGTACTTTGAAAAAGGTTAAGAATACATGTTAACTTATTCAATATTGCAAACCCTAATTTACGAATCAAAATTCAGAATTTACATGGCCTGAAATGACAATGCTCCGAAAGACCAAATTTAGATTAACACATTGGATAAGTTCGATGGAAGTTCAATAACATATAAAGTCCTTCAGATTTGGAAAAAGGGACTCTGCAGAGTATAACAGCGGATTCTAGGACCAGCAGCATGTTCAGGAGAGATTTTCGATGAAAAATGCTCTCTCTCGCCACTTACTCAGCGTACTCAGACGCAGCTTGTCCTACCCAGATGCGTAACGTTAGACCTAAAAATACCAGCAATGCGCAATGGAAAGAGAGGCAAATAACATATTTTTAATCTCAGAGTAGTTGGATCAAATTTAGCCTTATAATACGATGTATTTAAAGTTGACATTGACATTTTTCTGACGCTTCATTTTTTCTTTTCAGCTGTTTTGATCTCCCTATAAACTCATCTATTCGGAGTCGAATTTCGCGTGCTATTGTTTTTAACACTTAAACTAAAAACCTACTTGATGAATATTTTGTAAAATCAAATTTCATTAATAAGGCTAACGAACAGCTAATCCAAAAGATCCTGAAAATCGAATTACTCATTGACAATCAAAATTGAAAACGCAAGTCCCACCTGCACCGAAGGCGAAGAAGCCCTGCTTAGGGGCCGTGTGCTTGGTGCGGGTCTCATCCAAGAATCTCTCAGGGTAGAACTTGTGGGGGTCGTCCCAGTAGCGAGGGTCGTTGTGGATAGAATGGGTCCCTACCATGATGATGGTGTCCTGTGGAACGAACGTGTTACTAAGATGGACTTCATGCCTTTGAATGCACTGGTAGACAAATTTCAAGATCAGAGACTTTACACTTTATCGCTGCACACACATCTCAAGCCAACCTGGACCTAAACGAACAGAAATTAGTTCTACTAGTCCACCCCCCTTTATTTATATAAGAGAGAAGGCGAAATGAAAGAAAGGCCATACGAAATAAAAAATTCTAACTCTCAAGAGTTAATGAGGCCGAGTGCACACGACCCGTCATAAATATATAATAATGGTCCATAAACCACATGACACACGTTCTTATTGCCTAAGTATTCACGTGATATACATTCCTACTCGAATTTGATGGATTAATGTTATATCTCAGGATGTGCCTTGTAAAGTGAGCGCCGCCGGATGTCTTTATCTCGCTAGGCTTCGGATGTCTCTGTCACGATCCGTGGGGCGGCAACGACCCGACCGCCGGAAGATCTCTGTTGCTCGCGCTTGCTTGACTTCCGGGCAAGACCATTATATAGAGGAAGCGGTAAGCGATGAGCGAGTATACGAATAGGTGCCTTGCTGAGCGTATCATTCTCCTTTGGTAGTTTAAAGCTACCGATACTGTAGTTTGCAGCTACTGCTAAAAATACCTCATGTTGTGTTGAAAGAAACGTCACAACAATTAATATACTGGAAATTGTGGAGTTTATGAAGCTTGTATCACAGATACGCTCATCACACACTGCAGGCTGGCTTCGGACGGACTGATGGACGCGGCTCTTATTATAGTATAGATTAGTTCAGCTAACGCAATGTTTGAGTTAGGTTATGTTTACTATGACTTGTTTCCACCGCATCAAGCAAAGTTCCGCATAGAGTGCTGTAAAATAAATCTACAGCGAGATGAGAACATTTTGGCATCATGTCGATCGATTTAGAATTCTCGGAGGATCTACTACACTGAAAAGTAGCAATTTACCTTTGTGTCAGAGATTGTAACATACCTTGGGTATGAAGTATCCTTCGATGGTCGTATCACGGCTGGCAGATCTCTGAACGTGCAAAGGGAGCAACGACGAATGCCTGAATACCTCCGTCGTGAACGCTTCCACAAGAGGTAAGCTGCACAAAGTACGTTGAAAATTGAATGAGACCATTTCGTAAGGGTAAAACTTCCTCATGACCTCACTAGTGACTCACATTCATTAATGTCCACATCTTACTTGGGTTTGTCATCGAGAGACACCATGCGGTCCTTGGGCACGACAGCATCAATTTCCTTCTGCATCCTCTTGGCGTAGTCAGGATACCGCGCCAGGAAATAAGCCTCCCACTTGAGCATCTGGTTCACGGTGTCTGATCCCGCTTGGAACAAGTCGTTGACGATCTGGTCCAGGGCTGTTGGAAAAACGCGAAACAATTTATTAAGTACATGTAAAGAGGATAAAGCATGTCATTGCCGATGAGTCAGAGAATCTCCTCATGAATTATGAGAACAGAGTTTTAAAAAGTTTCAAGTTTCATTGCTGATAGTTTTCATACCAACCTCCCCTCCTGAAGAAGGAGTTCTCATCTTCTTCGCTCTCCTTCATGTCCTTGATGTACTCGTCGATGAGGTCCCTGGGGTTGTCGGGGTCGTAGTCCTCCAGGTGCTCGTCTACCGCCGCCTGCATGTAAAAGTTTTCTGAGATAATTAATCAAAACATTTTTTGGTTCAACGTTAACAGCACCAGCAGGAACAATGACATAAAAGGATTAAAATAAGAGCTCAAGTAATCTCCCTATAATAAATTGAGCTGCATTTAAATTTCAGTAAGATATGATACATCGTTCCATTTCAATTATAAGTGCCTACCAATATCGTCAAGTTATTAAAAGTTTGAGCTGCTTGATATTTGTAAAACTAAGACGCATGTGCTCACCCGGACAACGCGTTTCATCTCACCAAGAAAGTTATCAAACAAGTATTCTTTGAAAATGAAGTTTCTTAATGGCTTAGGGATGCGGTTCAACGCTGGCAAAAACGATGGCAGGAACATGTAGGGTTTGAACTCGTTCTGAAACTGTTTGCTGACTCTGTACACAGCTTCGACTTGATGGGACCGCAGGTCGTATCTCGTGCCTGTGGGTAGAGATTCAAATACAGCTGTTAGAGCAATACGCTGAAGAAATTAAGCCCGAAAATGTCAGGGCGTTTTAACCAATGTGGATGGAAATGTATCATAATGAGAAGCAAGCCGAACAAACACTGTTCTTTTTATTATACATCGAGATAACGAGGTGAAGGTGTTCCAAGTGCGGGTAGCCTATTTCATATTTCTTTTTTCTGCTGTGGAGCAATCTTCTTTGAACGCCGAAACGCACTGATCATGACTGGTTCAGGAATACACCAACATCACAAAGAACGAAGACCCCCCAGATAGGGAATAAAGTTTCATGAACGTCTGTGTTTTTTAAAATTAATGAATTTCGTTCATTAATTAAACAAATGTCGGCTGTTCCGCCAGGAAATGCGCGTAAGCAGTAAACACGAGCAACTTCCTTTGCTTTAAGTTCATTTGCTGATTGCCTCTGGAAATTTTTGCGGTGTCACGCCTATCGTATTGATTGCCTCGATAGTTGATAGATATATTGGTAAAGGTTTGCCACTTAACTGTTGAATATTTCGGAACACGTGAAAATGAGAGTACATGAAGATGACTAGCTCAATTCGAGACTGCCTTCTCAGAGACGGGCATGTTGTCTGTGGAGAAACTGCACTTACTAGCCACCATCTGCCAGATGATGTTGAGCGCTGCCGTGCGGAAGCTGTCGGGGTAGTTGATGGCTTCACCGTTGTACTTCTTGAGGTCTTCCACCAGCGCCTTGGCCTCGATGTTGATGGCTTCCTCCAGGTAGCTTCTGCCCATGCCTGTGAATCAACATGGTTTAAACTCATCGAAGGAGAAACTCGATAGTCTTCCTGATTAAAGATTGCTAATATCTCCCCATCAGTGTCACATGAGATTTATGTCGTGCGGTAGTGGAGTATCTCACCGAGGTTACGGAGGTTGCGCAGCACGAAGCGGCGGTCGTGCTGCCAGTGAGGACCGTTGCTGCCCACAACGCCTGTGTGAAGTGAGGTGGTCATTCGGAAGCGAAAAAAACTCTCTCTTTTGAGACCCTACATGCAAGAATGAAAGCTAATTTAAAGAAGCTTTTTCAAACTTAGTATTATCCCTCGAGTGGAACATTACGGCGTGTGATAAAGAATTCCAGTTTGACAATGAGTTGAATAAGACTTTTGCTAAAGAGTTTGACAGTCTAGGCCGTTGGAATGTGAAACTTTGAAACTCAAGATGTTATTCACGATGTTTGACTGAGAGTATCACAATCGTTCTAAACTTCTAGTATTATTATAGACTTAAATGTGTGCGTTTGACAGCAAACTAGTCATGCTTATCGAATTCCCTTCAGACCACTAAAGCTAACACAAAGTTCGTAGCCATAAGTGCTCTTCTGTTTTGAGACGGACGTGTTGAAAGGTCCTCAGTGAATTATAAACCTAACGTTATTCGTAAATTTAGGTGCAAAGTTAATCTATGCCATGCCACCTCCAAGCTTCTGGTCGTCGATGTTGAAATCGGCGAAGAACGAAGGTCGATCAGCGAAATCGAGGCGAGCCATAACTTCTTTTGCCACTTTGTAGTCGAAGAGTAAAACAGTCCGAAAAGAGCCAGTCCGGTGCCTGAAGAGTATCATTGGGAAGTAATGATAACAAATATTTTCTAAAATTTATTAACTGTTCTTGTTTGACGGCTGTTCTTTCTTATCTGCTCTTATTCTGGCGTCTGTGTGAGATTGATGTCTGATGGCATGGGACTGGGATGGAAACAACAAATGGGCTGCTAGGCTCGGCGCATTCTCGAAAACCACTTTGTCTTTTCTCAATTACTTTGTTCCTCTGCAGAATGAAGTCATTATTTACTGTGGAACAATGCTACACTTAATTTCTTGAATTCACGATAACACATCATAATGGTGCAGTCATTTGTGTATGGGGTCATTGGAAGTTGAATTACCTTATGTGTATGTTCCTTATATTTCATCAATCCCGCAGCATTTGCAGGTCGGTGACTTAACATCAATCAGGCAACTTGATCGAGTCAATGAATTGGTCAGATTACCAAGAACGGCTTAGTAGAATTGCTGTCAGGCTTGATCCCAGGGAAAAAATGTCCGAGTT
Source organism: Platorchestia sp. MABIK (assembly GCA_014220935.1). Classification (NCBI taxonomy): domain Eukaryota; kingdom Metazoa; phylum Arthropoda; class Malacostraca; order Amphipoda; family Talitridae; genus Platorchestia; species Platorchestia sp. MABIK. Next base: position 3,706 of record JACJUY010002573.1, on the reverse strand, counting down.
TCAAATTTACTTTTGAATGAATTGAAACTTTTAGCCTCTATTGCTCAAGATGAACGTTCAACTACTGATGTTTCCCAACACGAAGGCAAATTTTGCAGAAATTGCACACTAATGTTCGCATCGGTAAAAGCTTCCGGCGTGCGTTACAGACATTTGTTACACAGGAGTTGGCAGCATTTACACACGTTGTTGGATGTATTGGAACATGGATATACAGGGTGTTTCAAAAATACACGGCATAATTTCAGGTATGTATTTCCCACATGTAGACAATC
>JACJUY010002572.1:121456-132573 GCA_014220935.1 Platorchestia sp. MABIK | reverse complement strand
GCACATCTTTAAATCTAAAAAATGATCCAATGGTACGCTTGTTAACTAAAATAACACGAAAGGAATTAATTAATAGGAATTTAATTGCAGACTTTTTTGTTGAGAATGAGCCTAGGCTCGAAACGTTCAGAGTAAATGTTTTTAAAGTACTTCTTCTCTATTTCTTTCATTGTGAATTTGCTTCGCAAAATAGATTTTCCTTTGAAAACTAGTCTAGGTGAAAAACGGACATTACAGCTTATGAGTGTCATTTTAATTAATTTTCCGTAAAGTCCACGCTTGCCAATCACGCCGAGCGGGGTAGTTTCCCTAATACGGGAAACACCTAGTAGGCGCAAGCTAAATATCCACCATTTCACTGTCCAGAACATTACCCCGAGCGGGAAAGTTTACCTACAAGGGGAAATACCAAGAAGGAAAGAGGGAGTTTCCCTACATGTTTTTTTTTCTTTTTTCTAGGGGGAAATGCCAAGAAGGCTTAAGGTAGTTTCCCTAGAGGGGGAAATGCCAAGAAGGCACGGGGTAGTTTCCCTACAAAGGGGAATTACCAAGTAGGAGCTAGCTAAATGTCCACGCTCTCACTGGCCAGAACATCACGCCGAGCGGGCTGCTGAAGTTCGTCCTGCTGCTGTGGGGCGCCAACGCGACGCTCATGTGCTGCCCCCTGCTCGGCTTCGGCCTCTGGTACGACGAGGCGCTGGCCTGCCCCTGCTCCCGCTACAGGGACGCCAACAGGCCTGGCGACGTGGTGTATGCCTACCTCATCTTCGGGCTAGGTGCGCTTTATTTCAGCTACTTATTTAGTTATTTGTTTATTGAAGTGCTTAGTTATTTATTTGCTTATTTAAGTGCTTAGTTATGTATTTGTTTATTTATTTATATGGTTATTGATTTTATTTAATTATTTGCGTGTTTATTTATTGATTTGTTTACTTATTTATTTCATTATTTAGTTATTTGTTTATTTGTCTATTCATTTGCTTGTTTACTTTTTCATTTATCTTTTTAAAATTCATTTATTTATTTATTCATTTAATTCACTTGATGTCCTTTATTGTGACGCTTTGGCAAAGCGATGCACGCTTACGATTCAAAAATGAAGAGCAAAAAACGAGTAAATCTGTGCTAAATGGAGTGGTTAGCGCAGGCGTGGAAAACATGTTGCACATTGTAGTTGTCTCAAAATTTAATTGTCTTTATTCAGTGCGCTTTAAGTACGAAGGGTAAAAATCTGGAAAATTATTCTCAACGAAGTAGTTTACAAAAATATGTTGTATATTGAAGTTGTCTCTCAAATTAAGCTTTTTTATTCATTGCGCTTTACAGAGAAAATTCAAAAAGCATGAAAATTATTCTTAATGAAGTGGTTTGCGCAGGCATGACGATGTGCACGGTGATCGTGGCGTGCAACGCAGCCGTCATCAAGGTTTTGTGCCGCGTTGGCAGGAGGCGAAACGAGCCGATGCGATGTTCCAGGGCCTCTTACGCCCTGCAAAACCAATCTTCGTTCTCCCAAAACAGCTATCGTTCCTCCAAGAAAAAAGACAGGCCACCTGACGGACTTGAGGTAAAAGTCGACGAAGAATTACTCTTGGTTGGCAGCAGTACTCCCGGGGTCAAGGTCAAGGTGAAGTCTTCGTCCAAGAAAGAACCCGACCGGAAAAACGAAGTCGCTGAGTGTCCGAGCGAGAAAGTTAGCGAGGAACATGAGTATATTATGCTGCACCATAAAGAAATACCAGAAGTTTGCGTCACATGCCACACGACTCCAGTTCACTCTCGGGACAGGGGCAAGGGAACATCAAAAGAAAAAGATAACGTTTCCTTACTCGATACGTCATCAAGTTTACGTCGGTACTTGACCAAAGGGAGCAGAAAAATTCTGCGCAAAAACTCCATGGTGTCGATCGGGAGGCGCTACAAGCACGCCACACCTGAGGAGCTATCTTTTGCAAAGCTCATGACAGTCCTCAGCGTTGTCTTCTTGGTCTGCTGGATGCCCCAATTTGTAAGTAACTGTATCTTTAATACCATTTTCTAACTCGTTTGTATTCAATTCCATGGCAGATAATTGTATCGTTGATACCATTTTCTGACTCGTTTGTATTTAGTTCCGTGGCGCATAACTGTATCGTTGATACCATTTTCTGACTCATTAGTATTTGATTCATTCCCAGAACTGGCTATGCAGTATACGGGAAATGAGCAGAGCAAGCTCACAGGCTATATTTTCTGACTCGTTAGTATATTTAATCTCATGTCAGAACTGACTAGGTTGTACGTGAAAAGAGGTTTATCTGTATCGTTGATGATACCATTTTCAAACAATTTAGTACTATAGCTCCTTGACTAGTTGGTGAAAAGAGCAGAGCGAGTTTGAAAAGAGCAGAGCGAGTCGAACCTACCCAGTCGAATGTAGAGAGCTGAAATCCTAAGGTAATTTTCAATCAGAAAGTCTCCCGTTATGAACGACAAAAAATAATATCATTACAATGAAAATATTGGTTTTCTTTTAAAAAATAGTTAACTAAATACTCCGTACTTGTGCTCCATTTTTTCTAATTTAAACTTTGAGAATTTAGAAAAATGTTCATGACATTCGTATTTCCTCCTAATATTTTCAAATACTTGATAAATTTATGTTATAATTTGATGTGTCTTGATATTTTACCGGATGAATTGCTCAATAATTATTTCACTTAACAATTCACGTCATCGTAGCAGTACAGCTGGCAGCGAAACTTATTCTGCAAACTTGGGTGCGCTACTGGCTGTTTCCTAAAATTCAAGGAAAAAAGCTTGAAGCTTCACGTGAAATTTGAGGGTTTTTGATGAGGAAAAACAGCACGTAACGTAGCCAAGTCGTCAGAAGGACTCTTGTTGCCAGCTGTGCTTCTACGGTGACGTAAAAATTTTGAAAATCTCCTCTTTGTGAGCATGCCGTAGTGTCCGACATGAAATCGGAATGCATACCTAACATCACTCGTTCGCTGCACTCCTCGAAGACCTACCTTAGGTTCTCTTCTCTATCCAATAGCTAATTTCAGCAATGAATATTGATGATTATTCATTCTGTAAGCTCATTTTGCTATTGTACACCAACTCGAGCACTATTCCATATCGTGCGTTCCTGTTCCTGGCACCCTGTCGGCGCTATTAAGTCATACAAAAAAACAAGAGTGTCACAAATTGAACACGTGGCTGTAACACCAGCGACTGTAACACCAGTAACTGTAATACCAGCGACTGTAACACCAGCGACTGTAACACCAGCGACTGTAACACCAGCGACTGTAACACCAGCGACTGTAACACCAGCGACTGTAACACCAGCGACTGTAACACCAGCGACTGTAACACCAGTGACAGTAACACCGTTGACTGTAACACCGTTGACTGTAACACCAATGACTGTAACACCAGTGACTGTAACACCAGCGACTGTAACACCAGTGACAGTAACACCTTTGACTGTAACACCAGTGACTGTATCACCAGTGACTGTAACACCAGCTACTGTAACACCAGTGACTGCAACACCAGCGCCCGTAACTTTTAAGCATTTTTGATGGCAACATTTCGCCGCAGTTCACGATCCCGGCGACGCAGCTGAAATGGTTCGGAGAAAATCCAAAGATTTTCCGTGTGGCCGACATATTAATTGCTCTCAACTTCGTCATCGACCCGTAAGTTGCCCAATTTAGAGCTTCAATTACGCGGGGACTTCCAAATGAAATCTTTCTCTAGCTACCTCTTGATGAGGAATCTGATTCTAGAAATAATTTAAATTCCTATATCTTTTGAAGATAGATTGTTATCATTACTTAGATTACTGAAATGGTACATTACTTAGATTTCTAAGTAATGTATGTATGTTTGAGTAATAATGCATTTCACCGCATGCATTAGGTGTGATATGGAAACAATGTTAAAACGTCAATATTTGTCTCACACATTGACAGAGAGAATCAGGTTTTAAAGTGTTAAGCAGTTAGCTCAAACTTTATAATTAAACCTTTTACCTTTTTACAATTAAACCAACAATATAACTCAAACACCCTAGCTTATATTTGTGAGCGAGTTTAATGTAACTCATTCGGGGATGCCAGTTAAAGTTCCATTCCATCTCAACACCATTTCTAAAGTTTCATTCCATCTCAACACCATTTCTAAAGTTTCACTCCATCTCAACACCATTTCTAAAGTTCCATTCCATCTCAACACCATTTCTAAAGTTCCATTTCATCTCAACACCATTTCTAAAGTTCCATTTCATCTCAACCCCATTTCTAAAGTTTCATTCCATCTCAACACCATTTTTAAAGTTTCATTCCATCTCAACACCATTTCTAAAGTTTCATTCCATCTCAACACCATTTTTAAAGTTTCATTCCATCTCAACACCATTTCTAAAGTTCCATTCCATCTCAACACCATTTCTAAAGTTTCATTCCATCTCAACACCATTTCTAAAGTTTCATTCCATCTCAACACCATTTCTAAAGTTCCATTCCATCTCAACACCATTTCTAAAGTTTCATTCCATCTCAACACCATTTCTAAAGTTCCATTCCATCTCAACACCATTTCTAAAGTTTCATTCCATCTCAACACCATTTTTAAAGTTTCATTCCATCTCAACACCATTTCTAAAGCTTCATTCCATCTCAACACCATTTCTAAAGTTTCATTCCATCTCAACACCATTTCTAAAGCTTCATTCCATCTCAACACCATTTCTAAAGTTTCATTCCATCTCAACACCATTTCTAAAGTTTCCAATTCATGTTCTGTCAAGAAATTCATGTCCTGGCGTCAAGAATTGCGAAGTTTCATGTCATGTATATGTAAACTGTCAAAAGTCATGAAGTTGTGTTATCTCTTATAATTATCATTACATGTATCATCAAATGTAGTTTAAGCAAGATTAGGAGTACATTGCCCTCAATCATTTTTCGACTAGTGACATGGGTATTACAATACTCGTGTGTGTATCATCTAAGTGTATTAACTTCAAGATATTTAAAAACCAATGATGGTACTTTTGTACCATTTCTATTGGTAGTAAACTGTTTTTCTTTTTTCTTTCTTTTTTTCTTGCATTTCCCCATGTTTTCGAACTGACCGAAAAATTACGTAGGTGAGCCTATAGCTCACTTGAGACAATTTTTTTAATACGCCAGAAGAGATTCAACAAACCGGTTCGCTAACTCCAAATGAAAGATTTCTTCCCTAACTACAGTTTAGCGCAAAACCGAAAGAACGATCTTATAGGAAATTCAGGCGAATGTGACACTAAGTGTGTAGGGAAGAAAAGAAGCGAAACCGAAAAGGATTGATGGAGAAGGACTGATGAAATGAAAGATGCGCTTGGTGCAAATAAAGCTTTTATTGAAGGGTGTTGATGAGTGGTTGATTTATGGTGGAAGAAAGATACCCGTCAGGGCTTTGAAAGAGTAGGTGTTTTGTTAGAAAGTATCTATAATGCTGTACGCGTTTGCGTAGGCCTGTGTGAATTAATCCTGGTAGGCTTAGAAAGCCTGCGCGAAGAGAAGGTTGTAGAATGGAACTTGTTTGTTGTTGTGTACTTTGGTCGCTGTTCGTTCCATTTCGTTTTTAGCCAAACTGACATTCTGAACACAACCACGCAGGTACGTATACGTTCTACTGCGCCAGTGGCACAAGCGGAAGCGCAGCTACTTTCGCAAGTGCAGAAATTTTTCCCTAAACTGATATTCTGAACACAACCCCGCAGGTACGTATACGTGATACTGCGCCAGTGGCACAAGAGGAAGCGCAGCTACTTCCGCAAGTGCAGAAATTTTGGGGGGCAAATGCCTAAATTTTTCCCTAAACTGATATTCTGAACACAACCACGCAGGTACGTATACGTGATGCTGCGCCAGTGGCACAAGAGGAAGCGCAGCTACTTTCGCAAGTGCAGAAATTTTGGGGGACAAATGCCTAAATTTTTCCCTAAACTGATATTCTGAACACAACCACGCAGGTACGTATACGTGATACTGCGCCAGTGGCACAAGAGGAAGCGCAGCTACTTCCGCAAGTGCAGAAATTTTTGCCGGAGTTGCGCATCGTCCGCTCGGTCTGCGACGACTGCGCAGCTGCGGCGCCACTCGCACCAGCCCACAGAGCCGAGGCCTCCCTCAGGGATTTTGAAGAGTCAAGGTCCTGTAGCTTCAAAATTACACAAAAATACTGGTGGGTTGTCGTGAATTTCTATGTTTATTTCATGAACTCCCATCAGAGTTTGTTATGTTATAAATTACTGTACTTAATTGCATCTTTTAATTTTTTAAGCTGAGGAACCATAATTTACGATATCTAAATTCTTGAATTTTGTCACTTTTTGAATTCTGTTACGGTTGTATGACGGTATTAAAAATAGAGTGCTTAGTGCTTGGGTATATCGATTGTTTTCCTTAGGCAAGACTTAACATGAAATTAACCTTGTTATCATAGCATAGCCTCTAGTTTAGACTTAGAACCTTCTACATTCTCCAAATAATAATATCAATTTAAGAACCTATTTCATTACCCTATTAATCGTCAGTTTAATTCGACTAATCGCTCGCAGATTTCCAAATCGAGGCGTCGAACTGAGCCGGGGACCACACGACGCAACTAACACCGCTGCCCACACACCAGACACTGAGCGTGGTGTGCCTCTCGTTCGTAGCCAGGATACGGGGAACGCATTTATCAACCAGTTCTGAATTTATACAGGGTGGGGCAGAGGTAACTGACCATTTTAATTTGCTAACAGAGTAAATAGGATACCGAAATAACCATAAAATTGTTATTCTTTCAAAAAAAAACTAAATTTTCCTTTTATTTGCAAATTAAAAAGGGCAGTTACTTCTGGCCCGCCCTGTATAAGAAGTGTAATGTCACCTTTCAAATGTCCTTCATGATAATAGTTCTCTGATATGTAAATTTAGTGAACCATGAATTATGAAACTGTTCCTACGATTAAAAAAGAGACGCGGTACAAGCATTCCAAAAAGAGTTTCATGGTTTGTCTAGAGTTAAATCTGGAGGTATACTAAATTAAAGGTTTTTGTGAAAACGGTTTAAATATGATGAGCTGGAAGCGAGAATCAGAAAGTTTCACAGAAGGAAATTTGACATGTTTTTCCACTGATAGGAATACACCAAAGCTATTTTTAGCGGGAGACACTTTAACGAGAGTAAATAAAAGACATTTTTGGAAGCTATTTGCAGCAACGGGGCTTTTGATGCGAGCAAATAAAAATAATTTCAGAGGCTGTTTTCAACGTCAAAAATTTTTATTAGGACTAAACGAAAACATTTTTGGAAGCTGTTTTGAACATCAGAAACTTTTAGAAGGAGTGAAACAAAAAACATTTTCGTCTGAATCTATGTTGAGAATCCGACACCTACTTAGATTATATGAAAAACATTTTCGGAGCTATTATTAACATCGAAATATTTTAGTAGGAGTGAATCAATACATAATCAACGAAAGCTGCCCTTTCAGCATGTACGTATAGATCAATGAGTGACTCAAAGCATCTTAAGGTTCGGCCTCGATCACCACCCACTCGAGTGGCTACCTCTCGTGGTGGCACTAAAATTTCATTTTCTTCCGAGACAAGAATTTCTCACCGCAGCTATTTAGCAGTGTACAAAATAATTACATTTTTGTTTTGATGTTACATTTAAGTATAATGTAATGATGTAGAAATCGCCATGTAGTTTAAAATGTGTGAGATTTGAGCAGTAACATTTAACGAGGTCCGAATGTTTCTTACGACAGGGGTATATTTGTGACAAATATTTTCTCATAGTCATTGACAGCGCTGTCTCTATAAGATAATATTGTACGCATATTGAAATAAATCTGCTTCCGTGCATAATTATTGTGTTGCTAGTGTCAGAACTGTGATCTCAGCGTTAAAGTACCAAATATATGTAACGAGCATCACCGTGTCATGACGTGTGTAGTTTTATAGCCTGTGTTTGCGAACTGATTTCATAAAGCCCTGCTCCGTTAAACTATTGGTTATCATTTGAAGTAAGAAAGAAGGCGAAATGAATGAAAGGCTTTACGAAATAAAAATTCAATCTCTCGAGAGTTGATGAGGCCGAGTGCACACGGCCCGTCAAAAATCTAACCTAATAATACCAGTCGTGTGTTTATTTATATATATATTTATATATCTGTTTGGTGTCCGCTTCTTAAGAAACATGGGATGTCTGAGTGTGCGGTATCGTGGATACCGAATTCCTCAGTGTATTGAAAGATGGCCTTACATGCATTGATATGTTTGACATTTTGTCAGGATAGATTCGGTTAGGACATGATAGGTTAGGATGGGTAAGTAATGTTGACGGAATTTTTTCACGGGTCCACTTAGCTTAACGATGACATTGTCAGTGGAATTTTCACGGGTCCTGCTACTACCTAATAATACACTTGGTTTTTTGGTTGGAGTCCGCTCCTTCCATTTCTCTGTCACGCTCATAAGGATAGTTACAATGACCGTATCAGGGATACAATTTCACCAGTGCGCAAGTACAAGAATATTTTCCATCACGGGTGCTGTTAGGATGGATACATTTGTGTGTCATCCACATCTGAAAAATTTCTTCAAGAAAGTTATGGAATCCCGTCATTTTTGGCGGGCCGTGCACACTAGTGTATAATAATGTTCGACAAATCACATGACACACGTTCCTATTTCCTAAGAATTCACGTGATATTCATTCCTACTCGAATCTGATGGATTAATGCACTGGAAATTGTGGAGTTGATGAAGCTTGTATCACAGATACGCTCATCACACACTGCAGGCTGGCTTCAGACAGACAGACGGACGCGGCTCTTATTTTAGTATAGATTTCATTTCAAATTCTTGGTTTTCGCACTAAAATAAGTCAAAATAATTCCTCAGTCTAACTTTTTATTTATTATTGGTGTCCTACGCGGCGGATTTGTGTTGCATGAAGCGACATCTGTTGATTAACGTTATGAGGATGTGCTTCTGTACTTGCGCTGCGTATACCGAATTTTCAAGTCGACGTGGCTCAGAAAAACTTACGCTGCTAGCTGTCCCGCTATGACAACGTACATATGTTAGTTGGAAATCCTGTCGTTTATGTGTTCCTGCTAGTTGTTCTTACCCCGTGAGTGTGGGATGTCATTTGTGCACTTAACTTAGATGTGTGTACGTCACTCAAAACTCTTGGTTAAAAATTGTGTTGCATTCGAGGTGTGGTCATTTTTTTGTAATGCTAAGAAAATGTCGTTTCCAGGATACTGTAGCATCCTTAAATAACATCGACACTGTCTTATATACTACACTAATGACATACTGTAATATGACGTATAAATAATTTAATGACCTTTAACGAGCGATTAGAAATTCGCATGGCTCCGTACAACTATTGAGACACACAGTGAAGTAACAAACTAGCGGGTTTTGCCTCAAAAAGCACATTCAAGTTGAATCTCAAGAGGATAACATTGAACATAGTAAAATAGATAACAAAACCCCTAGATAAAGACAGAAGTCGAGTCTCCATCACTAAACAACATGAACTAACAGTTTTACTAGTACATTTCTGATGGAATTTGTTGAATCCAACCTACGTAACTGCTGTGCCATTGCTAGAACTCAGCAGCTTTGTTGCGCGTGCGTCCGATGTTGCTGTCATTAACGGATGTTTGATGTTTGATGGTGTGTCGACCGCTGGTGGTGGTGAGTCCGTTATTATGTGTTGTTTGCATGGTACCCATGATACGAGCTGTCCACATGGTACCCATGATACGTGCTGTCCACATGGTACCCATGATACGAGCTGTTCACATGGTACCCATGATACGAGCTGTCCACATGGTACCCATGATACGAGCTGTCCACATGGTACCCATGATACGAGCTGTCCACATGGTACCCATGATACGAGCTGTCCACATGCTACCCATGATACGTGCTGTCCACATGGTACCCATGATACGAGCTGTGCACATGGTATCCATGATGCAAGCTGTCCACATGGTACCCATGATACGAGCTGTGCACATGGTATCCATGATGCAAGCTGTCCACATGGTATCCATGATACGAGCTGTCCACATGGTACCCATGATACGTGCTGTCCACATGGTACCCATGATACATGCTGTCCACATGGTACCCATGATACGAGCTGTCCACATGGTACCCATGATACGTGCTGTCCACATGGTACCCATGATACGAGCTGTCCACATGGTACCCATGATACGAGCTGTCCACATGGTACCCATGATACGAGCTGTCCACATGGTACCCATGATACGAGCTGTCTACATGGTACCCATGATACGAGCTGTCCACATGGTACCCATGATACGAGCTGTCCACATGGTACCCATGATACGAGCTGTCCACGTGGTACCCATGATGAGTTGTATGACACCCATGTATGTTTATCAATTAAGGATCTTTATGTTAAGATTCTTCAGAAGCCAATGATGTTTTTGTATCATCGCTATTGGACGCAATTTGGTTATATTTATTTTTTGTGGTTTAGGAAGCCTGTTCTGTGTGTTTCCAGGGAATTTTCGGCCGTAATAACGATACTGATCACCGCTAACGTTCCCTTTCAAGTACAGATGATAGATATACTACTCCACCTTAACGTAAAATTGTCCATAAGACGTATACTGCAGTTAATCAGGCACATACTGCATGCAGTTGATAAGAAATTATCGTGCGTAATCGTCTTTTATGATGCTAAATATGTCGGAAATATTTCTACTGAATTGTTAGCAAAATACTCATGGAACCGGAAAATAAATTAAAACTAACTATGTAAATAATTTATTTCATCAAGCAATACACAAGTGAAATCATTAGTCAGAAGTATTAAAATGGACTGGTTTAGAAATAACTTCTTGAAGGCCCGATTGAGTTCAGAGAATTATAGCGCTTCCCACGAAAAGTTTATTCTACATTTGCTATTTCATTTATCTAGAACACTTACCTCGAACGTACAATTCAGGCGAAAAATTGGCAATACATGACTTTTAAACAGCAACTTCTTCATTCCTCAATCCAGAAATCCGTACTCTCCAAAAGTCATTACTT
>JACJUY010002572.1:103776-119895 GCA_014220935.1 Platorchestia sp. MABIK | reverse complement strand
GCTACCTTTTGGTAGAAGAAGGGATGCGAGAGAGCGAGCCAGCGCTCGACGGCCATGGCGAGGGCCACGTAGCCGGACCCGAGCCCGAAGACCCTCAGCACGACCCTCACGGCGCAGGACCACCGCTGGCCTCCCACCCTCAGGTACAGCGTGGCGTACATCTGCACACACGACCCCAACAGCGCCACCAGGTCGTTGGTGGCCAGGCACCTCAGCAGCAGCGTCTGCGGGCACGGGCTTTGTGTTATGGCGGGGGTGTCTTAAGTAATGGTGGGTGGGTCTTTAGTACTGGTGGGTGTGCAGCAATGATGGGTCTTGCATAGGTCATGAGTAATTGTGTGTTTTCGGTAACGAGAGTGAGTGTGACACCCAACTTCGGTCCTCAGTAATGAGCGCGGTCACTATACCGTGAGCGTGACGCTCAACTGTATTTCAGACAGAGAATTTTTTAAAAAATTGCGTCGTCGTAGCGTTCAAATGGCTGCGTAAGCTCTTCTAAGTAGACTCGGCTACGTTAAGCGCTGTTTTTTCGGGCTAAAATGCTTCACTCTGAGCTTCTTTCATTTAAAAGTCTTTCTTTTGGATTGTTTTAGGAAAAAACAGTAAAAGGCAAAGCCAAGTCGAATTTAAGAACTTACGTAGTCAGATGATTGCTGCAAAAATCTAACCCCTGAACATAGAGTTAATTGGTTTGAGTTTCACCCGTTACGTATGATCCAAATAAACATTGAAACTGAATCACTTCGTTTCAAGTCGGCTAAATGTTAATTATTCGAACCATTATTACGAAATCTGAAACGCTAACAATTACGAAGACAAAAATAAAAAGTGAAATTTCAACCGCTGGTGGTGTGAAATTTGATATTATTACGAGTTAATCCTCCACCTTCTGTATTACTGCTTTCCATCGCAAATGAGTACTGTAAAAACGTCATAAATAATTAACTTTCTTGCTTTTGTTCCTTGATGTTTTTCTTGATCAGAGTCAACTAACCTGGAAGTTTGTTTGTCCCAGAGCACACATTGGTTTTGACCAAGAATAATATGATATACATACATAATCAGCACTCAAAAATTTGTAAGCTCTTCACTTTACCGAATTCCCGAAAAGTTTCAAGATCTAAGCAACGCTAGAAACTTATGCAAAAATCTTTGGTTTTTGTTCTTCTATTGTTTATATTTAAATCATCATTGGATTTGCCCGTTTTTTGCATTTCTTCGTTTCTGACCAGACGACGATGTACAAGCCATTCATTTCTAGATTAATATCGTATTTACCTGCTTTTTTAAATTCATTTCTGACTCACCGACGATATACTAAACTTTCATTACTAGATGATTATAAGATATACCTAATTTTTTAACTTCATTTCACACTTGGCGACGATTTATAAAGCTTTCATTTCCAGCTGATAACTATATTCACCTGCTTTTTGTACTTCTTCGTTTCAGACTTGGCGATGATGTAGAGCGCAAGGAGGTTGCCGAATATCCCCACAGAGTAGCAGAGCGTGATGACGGCCAGCATGCCCGGCCGCAGCACCCGACATCTGGCGGCGCTGTGGACCAGTGATGGCAGCAAGCTGCTCGCGTCCTCCGTTCCGTTCAACGATAGTGACACTGGAAATGTAGTTACAGCTTCCAGTGGGATATTTACGGGACGTCCAGTGAGATATTTACAGTGAGGGTATGGAATGAGAGCGTCCAGTGAGATATTTACGGGGCGTCCAGTGAGATATTTACGGTGAATTTGCTCACAAAGTAGGCTACTCATCTGGCCGTATACTCACAAAGTACTCACTAAGGCGTGCACTCACAAAATACTCACTAAGACGTGTTCTCACAAAGTACTCACTAAGACGTGTTCTCACAAAGTACTCACTAAGACGTGTTCTCACAAAGTACTCACTAAGACGTGTTCTCACAAAGTACTCACTAAGACGTGTTCTCAAAAAGTACTCACTAAGACGTGTTCTCACAAAGTACTCACTAAGACGTGTTCTCACAAAGTACGCACTAAGACGTGTTCTCACAAAGTACTCACTAAAACGTGTTCTCACAAAGTACTCACTAAGACGTGTTCTCACAAAGTACTCACTAAGACGTGTACTCACAAAGTACTCACTAAGACGTGTACTCACAAAGTACTCACTAAGACGTGTACTCACAAAGTACTCACTAAGACGTGTACTCACAAAGTACTCACCAGGGCGTGTACTCACAAAGTACTCACCAGGGCGTGTACTCACAAAGTACTCACTAAGGCGTGTACTCACAAAGTACTCACTAAGGCGTGTACTCACAAAGTACTCACTAAGACGTGTTCTCACAAAGTACTCACCAGGGCGTGTACTCACAAAGTACTCACCAGGGCGTGTACTCACAAAGTACTCACTAAGACGTGTACTCACAAAGTACTCACTAAGACGTGTTCTCACAAAGTACTCACCAGGGCGTGTACTCACAAAGTACTCACCAGGGCGTGTACTCACAAAGTACTCACCAGGGCGTGTACTCACAAAGTACTCACTAAGGCGTGCACTCACAAAGTACTCACTAAGACGTGTTCTCACAAAGTACTCACTAAGACGTGCACTCACAAAGTACTCACTAAGACGTGCACTCACAAAGTACTCACCATTCATTGCTGGAGGTGCGATGCTGCCGGGTGAGAACCTGCAGACTGATTCAAGTCCTGGGGAGCTCAATAATGCGGTAACTTGATAATGATGCGAGAAACACCATTCCAAATCATAGGATAAACCTCTCTTTTCATTTTGAATATTCTCGTTATAACTTTAAAATAATGAAGCTAGAAATACCATTCCAAATAATTGAGTGAGCCTCATTTTCTATTTTTAATATTCCTCTTATAACTTTAAAATAACAGGACAGTTATTGATGTCACGTCATATATTCTGTGGCATGCATGAGACATGTTTGATTGTTATATTCAGCATCTGTCGTCTGAATCACAGCCTCACTAATTCATTCTGTACAACAATTCCTAAACGAAGATCACGAAGAATATTTCTATTCAAAGTTCTGAAATTAAAAAGTTGCCATTAATAATTTTCACCATTCGTACATATCATTGAATAAAATATTCTCATAAGTAGAACGATATTATCGTAAGTTTTCAATACATGACTTACAATGCTTAAAGTAATGATGTTAAGCTCTTTCTATTTGTTGCCACTCATTAACATATTCTTATTTTTTTCTCCGGATAGAAACCTCTTTCGCTTCTTTAGAGCAGAAATTTGAGCGTAAAAATTGCTCAGCATAAAGGCTATGGACGGCTCATGTAGTGACCCAAATAGTCTCTAGAAATTACCTAAACTGATCAAAATATTGATCTACCACATTGCATAATTGCGCGTGTTCTGTAATCACTTTCTATAGCAGCATATGATGTTATCATATTTTATTAATCCCTAAATATTGAGTAAAGCAATCAAAATATTGATGTGCGTTCCTTACCTACCAACCCTATGGCGTATGCTCAGTAATCGTTGCCTAGTAGTTAAATGATTCAGATGGATGGCTACATTTCCTTTTATATTACTGAGGCAAGTCAACAGTACAGAAGCGCACAGCACTCTCGATTTTGGCTGTTTTCTTCTGTGTGTGGTGTGTGGAGGTAGGACTGCCTGCACCGTGGCTGCTACACGCCTTCTGTGTGTGGTGTGTGGAGGTGAGGCTGCCTGCACCGTGGCTACTACACACCTTCTGTGTGTGGTGTGTGGAGGTGAGGCTGCCTGCACCGTGGCTGCTACACACCTTCTGTGTGTGGTGTGTGGAGGTAAGGCTGCCTGCACCGTGGCTGCTACACACCTTCTGTGTGTGGTGTGTGGAGGTAAGGCTGCCTGCACCGTTGACAGCCGAACATTACGTGTAGATAACTATTCCATGAACCAAAAATAAAGCACTAATTTCCACTCACATGAGGATTTATCACGTAGTATCTCATGAACATTACAATGAAAGACGACGTGATTTAAATCTCACAATCCTGAACGCCATTTGAATCACAATTTTTTGTACATGGCTTTTATTCACCTTCTCGGTATTGTTTTTGGTGCAGGGTTATTTCCGAATGACTAAATTAACACGTTGGCTACGGTACGACCCATCGGTAGGTCGTGCCTAAGTTTTTTCTGCTGCGAAAAGACCCATCGATGGGGCGTTTGAAAAGTTTTAACAATCTTTTAAAATTAATGGTATTCAATGGGCCCAGTTAATGTTTGGTATTCATAAAATTTCAAACAACTTTTAAATTTAAATTAGAGTCAAATACTGATCTTCAGGTTTTTTTATCCGAATATGGAGGCACATTCTTACCTCCATCGCAATCAGCGTGTTAAGCGAGAAATAGAATAGCGTTTACAGCCTCAACCGGCGTGCCCTCACAGAACATCATCATGCGAAGGGCCTCAGGCTGCTTGCAGGCATCGCCCAAACAACGCAAGTTTTGTGTTACGCTTGAGCTGGCCCCCCGAAATGCGTCAGATTGCGTCACAATCTTCATCGAGCTGAGGATCGACGATGTGCATAGTAGGAGGCAAAAGAGCAAGGCGAGAATTTGAAGCTAATGTGTTCAAACATTACTAATGCGTTAGCTGAACGATCTTATTCACGAACAATATTATTCCAACCAAATTTAAGATTTTTGCGTTCTCTCTTGCAAAATATTCTGTCAACTGCAGCTGACAAACTCGATGGATTATATAAGACTTAAAATTTATCATTTTTCTTCACTTTTACAACCGTTTATCAATTCCCGAAGAAATTAAACTGGAAATGAACCCGCTATAGCCATGAAGGAATTGAAGCAGTGAAAAGCTTCAGTTTTTTCTGGAATGCTATACGTTCAACGGTATTTCCATGAACAAAATAAATGTAAAAAATAAGCAGCAATGATATTCAGTGAATCAAACACATGTGACACGATGCTTCAAGAAAAAAAATGAAAAAACAAGGTAAAGTAAAAATTACAGTGTTCTTTTAAAGCAATTTGTTCTTTCTCATACTACCAGTAAAATTTCAGCATGTTCGTTCATAATACGAATCATTGATAATTTGAAAATGCGCATGGCAAAATTGTGTAGAATGATTTTCTTGCTTAAAAGGAAAAAGTGCAGCACTGAAACTCATGAACATATTCCGAAGTACGGAACACCAGAAGGCTCCGTACATCACAGCCTAAAGAGTCAGGCCACATGGTCAGGCCACACTGCGCTCATGCGTACGATGCGCTCGCGTGTATAACCAAGCTATGGTCCTGATTTCAACCCGATGTAAACAGTTATGAACGTCGCATCAGTTAATTTAAGAAAAGGGACAACCTTCCGGTTTTGTTTGCGGAATAGCAAGAGCCAACAGTCTTTGTTATACAAGACGTGATAGTGTGCAGCGGCAGCGTTTAGCGCACACGGGAAAGTTAAAATTCACTCGTTTTTTACAATATTTAGAGACCATTTCATCACAGATTACGTTCCTCCGCAAAAACAGTACGGATTCATTGATCAAAATTATTTAAAAATTAACTGCTATGAATGCTCAGTCGCAAACTCCGCATAACGCCAGACTAAGAGCGAAAGTTGTGTTCCGACGGGGAGCAAACGTAAATCTCATGCACTAATTTGGGCTAAGAGAAATATCTATTGTGCTGCGCATCATATGAAACCGCGAGAATGACATACAGAAATGAGTCAGTTCGTAAGCTGCCGGTGCTTTTAAATAAATCCATCCACTTTATTTTTAACCATAACTTCTGATATCGCACATTCTTAAACTGGAATCATGATTTTTTTTAACATGTGTTCACATGCATTTTCAAACTTAAATTGCGCAACAAAGGGAATACATTTTTCCCTTCTTTTCTCTCAATCATTTGTTTCGACTATTTACATGGGTATTACGGCATTACGACACCCATGTTGATAATACATCAACTAAGGACCTTTATGTTAAGACATTTTAAAAACCAATGATATTTATTGTAACATCTTTGTTGGAAATAAGTTGTTTTATTTTACATGCGAACCAGAGCTCAACCGGCGAAAACGTGATCAGCCGGTGCAGTTTTGTGTCCAGTTCCTCAATTCTCATAAAAAGTTGGAAGACTGCCCTAAGTCTTGCTGACTTACAAGCTGCGTAAAACTGATCGCCTCCCTAAGCCTTTAACGCACGAGACTTTCGGGTCTTCGATACTATAGACATCCACTGCAAAATAAAAGGAAACGGATGGATGTTTTGTTAAATATTGCAGTCGTTTCACTAGTATTTAAAGGATAGTCAAAGTTCAGTGAAGTCTAACTCCGCAAGTTGGAAAAACCTCAAATTGTCCTGGCTTTGCAGACTGTTACCAAATCACCGGCAATCACGTGAACATGGGCGTGCCAATCACGTGAGTATGGTCGATTATATAAAACTTACTTCATTTGAGATACCTTCCATTCATTCATTTAGTGTCATGTTTTTACAAAAATCTTCGTGATGACAGCAGCCCGCATTCATAACAAGCCTCACCACAGAGATCTTGGTTCAGCAGTAGACAGGACCACTGCAAGTAGCGAGCAAATTCTTATGCTTGAGAGTGACGAAAGTCAAGTCAAGAAGTGACAAGTTGGAAACATGAGACTTGAATGGCGCACTGTGCGGCGCGCATGCGCAGTACAACGTGTCAGCAGCCAAGCATGTGTACACTCACATAATGCGTGAACAAACACCATAACTTCACTTCAGGAGATGTAAAGGTCTCAGTCAACACTCACGGTACTTTTTTGCGGTCTTTACTCGTTAGTTTCGTAAGGGTGGCGTGTTTTAAACATCCCAGGCAAAGATCCATTGCAATCCTATACTGAATGTTAAACATGCCGCTCGAGTTTTATAACATCGGAGAAAAAGTGAGGGTTGACGAACTTTAAATGTGTTAACAAACTTTTGAATGCGCCTAATTATTGAATGCCAATGTTCCACTTCTTTAAAAAATATACTGGATGTTTCTTGTAGACGTACTTACTTTCACGACTTTCTTTGAACTTGCCTCAAAATTTAGGGGAGATGCTTGATCTTTACATTGAGCCCTTTTTAAATTAAATATTGAAGCGAATTCATTAACAGAGGTTTATGGTTATTTATAAAATATATACTGTTGTGTTTATACTGTAGATGTATTATATACTGTTTATACAGTACATGCAATTTATTCATTAGGCTTTGATTTCCTTATACCGTTCAAACAAATCATGGCTCATCGCAGATCGATAATACAACTTGGACGATTGAATTCTCCGTTGCACGAGAATTAATATTCAAGTTATAATGTAATTCTGCTCAACCCTTATCCCCATCCCCCCAACCCCTTCCGAGAAATGTTGAGCTGAGGGCCAGCTTCAGTCGCCGTTTTTAAGTAAAAGAACAAAAAGATTGCTAAAAATTAATGTTTGCCTCCCCCCCCCCAAAAAAAAAAAAAAAAAAAAATTCGGCTGGCTGCGCACTGCCTCCTCAAATGTGTGGGTTGACATGTAGTGTCCTGTAGTGTCCACAGAGAATATTTACTTGCATATTCAATGAATTGCGACCCATGTCTGTAACTCAGGATGCACAAAGAGACCACTGTATAGTGTGATAAATAAGCAGCGAACATCAGCAGAATAAAGGAACATTCAATTCATCTCATCGTTCTGCACTAAGCGAGGAAAAGTTTTGAAGTTCATTGAGAAATCTGTTATTAATTAATTGTTTCAAGACACTGATATTTTTGAGGGTATAATTTACGGTTTCTTTAAGTGCTGGTTTCAGACATTGAACGATTTGTAGTCTAAGTGCATTCGAATAAGGGTCTAACTAGCGTATATCGTACTTCTTCCAATGCTTTCCCTGCTGCAGCACGAAGTAGTCGTATTACAAAATATTTACCCTCTGTGTCGAAGTATTCGAATGACAAAATATTCATCGTTTGAGTTAAATCAACTGCTCGAGATATTAAACATCTTCCCTAAACTGTTAAGTCACATGACATTTTTTTGACAAATCAGACACACACATTTTCAATAACATGCATTTGAAGAGGTGCGGACTAGCGCACTTCAATGATCAAATTTTGTACGCTGATGGGCTGCGCACAAATTGCTCAGTCTGTATGGCTTGCTAACGCTTTTAAAATTCAACAGGAGTTAAAGCAGCATTAAATTATATGATCGAGGTTACAGTGACGACCTCTGCACTTCTGTGTCATGAAGCACTTGTGTATCACGCCTAATTTCAAGAGTCTACTTCTTCGTTGAGGACCGATTCCAATGACGATGAAATGGACCTTTTTCCGACTAAATTCCGACTGCAAAGGCACATCGCTGTTCTTCAAGTAAATTCCGACTGCATGGGCACAAATTTAGAACATTTCTGAGCGCTTACGTGTGCTAGAAAGTAGACGAAGTTTATCATGAAGTTGAAGCAAGCCCTTGACTACAAGTTATTGTATTTGGAGTAGAGCTTTAGGGGCAGTTGCGGCAGGAGTTATCAGAGGGGCTTTCACCGGTGGTGGTAGAGTGCTCTCTCTGCCCGCCTGAATGATGGCTTCGGTTCAGTGAGTCCGCTAAACGCATGGCGTGTCTAGAGAACACATAAATAGTTCGCTCCTTATGTTTCAATAGCGTCGGTGGTACAAGAATAGTTTTCATGAGTGGAAGTGCTTCCATTTTAGCCGCAGGCGTGTTGGTCAAGTGAAATATTTAAATTTGGTGTAAAGTGTTAGTCATATGTACCTTTGGTCTTTTTGGATAACAAAACAGTTGGACCAATAACGTTTGTTATCCCTCGCTCAGTAAATCCTAAGAACATATGAGAAACAATATGTTGAGGATAACATAATAGACGCCAGCCCAAACCTGAAAGACAGCCTGAAAGTTAATCCAAAATCGCAGGTCTGGTATCAAATTCAAAATTGGATGTTATTTTTGGCCGAACTAGGTTCTCGCGATCTCATTTTATTCAAGCAAAAATTAGGAAAATCAATTTCGAACTTGGTGTGACCAAGCGGCGCCATTCTCGAGCTGCTCCAATCCCTCACAGGCACCCGAGAATCACACCTACATTGATCAATTCTTACACTCATGCAAACATCAGTACATTCTTTTATGCTCTTATGTCAATACGAAGCCGTTATTCCATGATTTGGCATTTTCCCAAACTATCAGTGATGTTAGAACCGTTACAAGACGTCGCTTTTTTCACCCAATGTTGATGATACGATCGGTTGTGGCATTACTACTCGAATCGTAAATGTATCGCAGAAACAAACACGATTTTTGAGAATGTACAGCAAATTTGTCTGCAAATATCGCTGTTACGATAGCATTGCAATATATTTATATATAAAAGTATGCAAAGTAGAAGTAGATTGTGACTGAACGCCTTGTGTCAGATGTTTACGCTGTTCTACTCTACATATATTTCTACTAAGAAAGAAAAAAGGAAGATAGAAGGAAAACCGGTTATTTCTTAAGAAGTTGATACACGAAAAGCGTAACAACTCATGGGATTTTGATCATATCTTAACATAAAAGTCCTAATTATTGATAGACAAGCCCTGAGAGGAAAACAATAGCCGTGTCAGGGTTTAATTAAATAATTCTCAAAAACAATATAAAAATGAATGCATCTAACACACTATATTCTACATGCGTTAAATTTTTTGGCTTGCATTGCTTATCTGCGCGACCCAAGCGAGCGGTATACTGGAATATTTCAACTGTCGTCACCGCGGGCATGCTTGCTGTCATATCAGTGACGGACCCACAGCCGCGGTACGCTGACCACCTCACTCGGGGTGTTGTCTGTGTATCAAGTCTTGCCGCAACACAGCAAGATGTTGCGAGCAAGTCCGTGGGGGCGACAGTTGCAATGTGAGTGTATCGTTCACTAAAGGATATTTTATTCCAATCAAGTCTGATGCATTTCATTTTGTACATTGGTTTTTCAAACATAACTAACACCAGGACGCAAAGACGATTACCACCGATCAAGCCGGTTCCCATTTCCGACACCTGGGTAGAGTGGGGATTGTGACTGAGTTCTCCCTTTTCCCAATGGGAAGAAATAACCGGACTGCACTGCCGGGATTCGAACTGCCGACACCTTCCCGTGAAGGGGGCGTTCTTAACCACTCGGCCACGGTGACACGTAGGGACGCTGGATAATTTCTGGGCTGCAGTTCCGAAGATACGCACGCAATCATGAGGGATAATTAAGGACAGGATAGATTCTGTGCATACATGTGAAATAACCGTGCCGAAACTGCTCACATATGTTAATTTTACACAAAAAATTAGCCTATTCCAATTTGATGGTGTGCATATACAGTGATTTCGAATGAAAGCAAACAAGATACTTGAGTTATTATTCAGGCATTGACACAGTGGACAAAAAGAGCACCATGTGTGTCTAAATTTACTCGTATGCAGAACGGAATAACGCTGTCAGAAGTGTATTGTTTGACCGATATTTGAACTCAGAAACTGAGCGGATATACAATAATTTTATACGTATTCTGGCGCACTCATCCCATCAAAAATGACCTAAATATTATCTTTAAATTCGTGAGGGAGCGAAGCCTAAATCACAAATACGTCTATCAGGCACTTTTATGCTGCTCCAAACGAAAGATCAGATGGTTAAGAACAAAAATTTATATGTCTATCCCAAGAAATACACGATGGTTATTTGAATTACAAAATTTAGAAACAATGGGAGGTATTTTTATCGTAGAACCTGTTGTGTACGTTTGGGTGTTAAAGTTTTTAATTTAGTTTTTGGTGCTACTAATCGAATGTGCTACTTAAAGGTGCCACTTAAAAAAACTTTAGCTCGCCGTAGCCGTGTGGTTAAGAGCCCGTCTTTCCATGAAGGTGTCAAGGGTTCGAATATCGGCTCTGTGTGGTGACTTTCCTCGTTGGGCATAAGGGAAAACTCAAGCACAATACTCCACTATACCCAGGTGCCGGTAATGGGTACCGGCTTGACCGGGGGAAACCGTCGTAGCGTCCTCATGTTGGTTATTGAAAACCAATGCACAAGGTGATATGTACTGTGGTTTTTATACGCACATAAGGCGAGCAAACTTGTTTCTTCTTCTTGGCCATCTTGAGGCGACCGAACTGCCAGGGACAAAGCTTTCGTGACCTTCAGTTTCCAATTTTTCAATATTTCAAAAATCTGAAGGAAAATATAAAAATACGGCACTATTATTATTATTATTATTATTAAGTACGTCCGGGAACAAACGTTCCTTTAACACAAAATTCTCACAGAAAGTTTAAAAACCCAAACCATTAACGTGATCGCTGACGCCATAGAAAATCCCTAAATGGTTTTCCAGTGGACGACTTAAGCAATTCGACGAGGAAGAGAAACATTCATTGGAAATATCGGATGCAGTTCGATGAAGTTTGGAACTGATCACCCAAGCCTGGCTGATGATGATGATGAACGACAGAGCCGCCTGGAGGCCGACGGAGGCAGATGGGAGATGATCTTCTCAAATTATTTCTGCCGTAGCAGGAGCTCCCGGAAAGCCTGAGATATTTGTGACTGATGTAAATGTGGCTCCTGCCTCCGTGATCTTGATAAAAGTTGCCCGGAAATAGACAAGGCCTCGTTGCGTTATTTCGATGAAAAATATCCCAAGGGGAAAATTTGAGGTACCGAGAGTTATGTAGGCCTTCTTTATGTTGAGATATAAATGTTTTTTGATTTGTTATGGGCCATCTTTCTTCGGTTCACTGCTGTTCTGTTTTTCAGCGCCAACTTCTTTTTTTTTAAACTTTTAACTTGTTTCATAAACTTCTTTCTAAAGTTTCTGTTTCTATGTACCTTGCGTATATATTCCGCGTTCCCTTAACTCCATACTGAATGGTGCCTTGCTCCTTCCTCTCCCTGGAACGTCTTCGTTGGGGTTAGGGAGGCTTAAACGAACATTTAATCTGATCTTCTATGAGAAATACGTTAGTGTGGGGTATGTACAGAGTAGTAATGGAGCGCGAATTATGTATATGCCGCTGCTTAAATTATGCAGTTGTTTCATAGAGGGAAAGTTTCTTACTTTCTTTCGATGTGTACAGCGAAATCAATACTTTAGTTTCATATATCCATGGGAATATAAGCTTTCCCAGTCCCCTCGCTCCAGTTGAAAAGAATTGAGATGACGGAGAAGAGATAGCGAACACATATGCTTTCAGAAATACACACATCCAACACAGAGCCATGCTATGCTTTCAGAAATCGGCTACGTCACTATTTCATAAGTGAATTTGAAGATTCTACCCTTCAGTGAAATTTCGAAAGGTCATTCTTGAGAAACCTCTGTCTATTTTAGCTTAGGCCAACATTGAAAAACCCAACCCCGAACTGCAGCTCATTTTTTGACTTATTCAAGAAGCTCCAGGACCTCGAAATCGAGATGCCCAGCATGGAAACTGTACCTTGACCTTCTCGCGTTGGCGTCACCGCTGGGAATTAGTGATGAGCCGAAAAAATATCCTCGTGACGCTGGCAGGTGTAAATTCAGCCCACTGCTAGAAAAAAGTCTCCGGTTGGGTCATAAAATTCTGGCTGGGATCGAATAGCGCTCGCCAGAAACAGAGATAATGCGTAAAAGAAGCTCCTCGACGAACATTTGTCCCTATCAAAATGACTCAAATGTTGCCGCTGGAAGACGCTGACTTAAAAGCCTTTCTTCCGTTTTTTATGGCTTCTGTGAGAATTTTGATAACTTGAAGAGACTTTATGAAACTGATGAAACTTCAAATAAAAGAGGAATGAATGCACATTGTGGACATCGGTCGTGTTATGCACCACGTGGTTTGTTTCTCTTGATCCTGCTAATTTTTACGTGCATGTTCTAGTTCATGTCAAACATTTCATTTCGTCAGTCGTCATTTCCATGTCGTGGACTTTCAATTTATTTATTTTTTTGATTCTTCGTTACTTTTCCAAGATGTTCAAGTCGTGTCAAGTAATTATCGTGTCAAGTAATTATATTTTCGGAAAAATTTGATCAAATAGTTTCCGATATTCAGTAATCATTTTAATAATTGTTTGAATATTATTATATTATTTTCAAATCAACATAGTTCATGTGACATTAGGTTATTTCGGTGATGTTTCAATATTTCAATCAATATTTCTACAGCGAGTCTCAGAAAGGAATACACGTAAAATATTGACCAGCAGTTCACTATAGAACTATTATTGAAGACACACTTGATGGAATACGATAAATAAAAGCACGTAATCGTGGGATGAGAGGACAGGTGCATATATACCATGGTAAACCATGATATGTACTTAACTCCAAAAGAAAATTCAGCGAGGTGTTAAATACCACCGGGTCTTATATAGTTATGTCTTAAAATTAAATTAGCCGAAAGTAACTACAATACTCACAGCTAGATACAAAAAACTTCATATAACTGGAGAAAAATAAGCTCAGGATGCCCTGAGGTTTAAACGCAAAGTTTGAGTGGTCTTGCTCTCTGTCTTTCGCTCTCAAAAATGAAATCAATAAAGAACTTTACTATGCTGTGAAATTGTGAAGGAAACTCAACGTAGGGAAAATGTACATTCCCATATATGTCAATCTGAAGATGAATGAATGCTGATACGTCTCTTCAAATGACTCGGCACAATTTTTCGTATTTTAAAAGCCCCTAAAATTGATATGGCTAAACGTTTGCAAGGTGAAGTTCTTCATTTCAGGTGCGCGTGGGAAGGGTTCCGAATTTCGAAGAGCAAAATTAGACTGATTACAACACTCAAACAGCACGAGTGTAGCCGTCAGTGCATCAGGCCTCAGCTCACGGTACCTCAGCATGCATCACTGCAGAAGGACTGCGAGCCATGGTAGAAGAAACAAGGTAGGGTCAAACCAGTCTATTTTCGTCGACCGTGTGGCAATGCTGACGTCCGGGCAACAAACCAATAGCAGCGCTCATATTCCATCTGGCAACACTGTTAGCAAAAATCTGGCACCACTATTGGCCTAACGACATATTGCAATGGTGACGTCACAAAGTTTGTTTGAAATGAAGCCGTTTTATTGGCTGGCCGAACATGAGGAGGTGTATTTTCCCCATAGAAATGACTCTACCTTGTTTCCTTTTTCGTGCTGCGAGCAAGCCCGTGGTGATGACAGTCCAAATAGCGCAGTGTTTCGCATGCCTCAGCAGTGAGCCAATATCTGAAAGATAAAAATGACATCTGCTTGAAACGCCGAAGTTCGGCGAGTGACAGTTCAAAGCACCAAAGTTTCCTTGCTTAATTTGATGGCACCCGAGGAGAATAAGGATATATCATACGAGATGCGTCTTATGTGATCTTGTTTATGAAATTAATGTGTACTCGGCAACATGCTTCGAGGCTCCCACTCAGCGTATTGAAATGGGAAATATTCCTACTTATTCTACCTTTGCTTGTGCACTTGCTGCCTTGAGCATCATGATTTATTAATACAAGAATCATTGCACGAGTGTGCTAGGGTATATTATCTGACTCAGATCTTCATTTTGCTTTTATCGCACTATCACCACAAATCTAAAAGCGAAGAAATTCCTCACAAAATAAGTCATTTAATTAAAAAAATGTAAAACGTTTCGGAAACCAGCTCCATTATCAGTTCTATAAAATACAAAGTATGATCACTATTACTCAAAAATAAAATCATGATCGATAATAAATTCAGACTCTCTGTACATCAAAGTGAAAAAAGGTTAAAAAACAGAAAACAAAGATAACTATGCATTAACTATCTGTCTGAATATCCTAGTTTATTCATTCATATTAATTACCATCGAATTTAAAGTCATAAAATAGAATAAATATGAGCTCAGAGAGCAGTAGCAGCAGACATACAGAGAACATTGCCCTAGGTGACCTAATAATCAAACGGGCACGCATGTTCACTGAAAATAGCCGAACTAGAGAGAGGAATCGAAAAAACTCAGCATTTATGAGTTAAAACGAATTCATTGGAGCTTGTGAAGGTACATTGATGCACATGAGTGTCTCCTCTCCTCCTACCACGGTAGAAGAAACAAGGTGTTGTCAAACCAGTCTTTTTTTCGTTGACCGTGTGGCAATGTTGACGTCATGGAAACGGACCAATAG
Source organism: Platorchestia sp. MABIK (assembly GCA_014220935.1). Taxonomy (NCBI): domain Eukaryota; kingdom Metazoa; phylum Arthropoda; class Malacostraca; order Amphipoda; family Talitridae; genus Platorchestia; species Platorchestia sp. MABIK. The sequence continues at coordinate 104,727 of JACJUY010002572.1, read as the reverse complement.
CAGCTCTCATATTGCATCTGGCATCACTGCTATCCCCAAATCTGGCACCACTATTGGACTAACGACATGTCGCGATTGTGACGTCATAAAGTTTGTTTGAAATGAAGCCGTTCTATTGGCTAGCCGAACAAGAGGAGGTGTATTTTCCCCCATAGAAATGACTCTACCTTGTTTCTCTTACCTTGACTCCTACTTATGTGCCTGTGCGTGATTAATGCCTAACGGCCCGGGTAGCAACCTGAAAATGGCCCTCTATACAGTTTCTGAAGCCGGATTTTATTCTCTTCGTACTTAGCTGAACTAATACGCTTGTCAAACAATGCAACAAAGTTCTTAGATACAATTACGCAAACATTCTCCTCTAGCCCGCTGGAGCTATGGAGGTGATGTGCCTTTCCTGTAATTAGGCGCTGCCTTCTTCTATTGGAGGGAAGTAGTGGAAATAATCAATGTCTCTGGAGAAGGAATACCTTCATTTTACGTGTAAAAGCGTTACCGACAAGTATTACATCACGAGATTGCTTTTGATAGGATTTACGTTGTCATAGCTTGCCGCAGATGTTCTTCTAAGTTGAATAGCAAGAACTTACGCTACCTAACCAACGACATTTGTCATTTTACGTGTAAAAGCGTTACCAGGGCATCACAACATGAGATTGTTTTTCGTAGGATTTACATTGTCGAAGCTCGCATCAGATGTTTTGCTAAGTTAACTCGTAACAGCTTACGCCACCAGCTACAGTTCTACGACGACGCACGTTGTTCGTAACTCTAACCAAGGCACACGAGAGGCTGCGCAGAACACGGTATGGCGGTTGGGTCCCCGCCACGTCGTGTCGGTTACACTGAAATATCAGACCTCGCGGGGTGCGTGGGGGCCAGACCACGCGGGGTGTGTGGGTGTGTGGGGGTGGGGGCCAGACAACGCGGGGTGTGTGGGGGCCAGACCAC
>JACJUY010002572.1:85879-103694 GCA_014220935.1 Platorchestia sp. MABIK | reverse complement strand
CCAGACCACGAGGGGTGTGTGGGGGCCAGACCACGAGGGATGTGTGGGGGCCAGACCCCGCGGGATGTGTGGGGGCCAGACCCCGTGGGGTGTGTGGGGGCCAGACCCCGCGGGGTGTGTGGGGGCCAGACCCCGCGGGGCTTATGGGGGCCAGACCACGTGGCGGGGACGTTGCTTGGGGACTTGTCTGTCTCGACTGGGCCCCTAGCTGTTTAACTTTCGTTTAAATCTAATTTCATTTTTAAATCAATTTTATATACCTGGGTATTTATGTTCTACATTTATCTAAGTTAGCTGTGTTGTATAAGTTGCGATGCAAGTATGCTTTATATATGAGTATGTTTATATTTATAATTTATATCTGTGAGTATGTTTATATTTATAATACCATAAGGTTGCCATACACATTCACAACGCTACGACAGGCGTTGTAAATAAGTATAGCCCCCTTAGAAATGAGTAAATGAATTTTTTCTCTCGCAATAAATTCCTTCGTAAAAATCAACCCACAGCGAGAAAAATTAAGCACATATTACGGTACACGTGAGACGTTACACCCGAGACAGAGTAAGAGAGCCGAGGCAGCTCAGGCATGATATGTTGCGCCACGTGCACCGTTCGCACGTCCCAGCATACCTGTGCCAAATGCAAGGCTTATTATGCACTAAGAATTGTTTTATTTTATATCTAAAGACCAAAAATGAAACGAATAAAAGACTGGTAAATGTAACTCACCAACTATAAACCCAAGTTAACATCCACGCAAGCACCAGAAGGACGCATTTCACGCTGTAGTATCCCAATATTTACGCACGACATCAAGGCAAAGTCCCAATGAATTGACGACGCAAGTGCGTCCACACATTAAAGCTCAAATTGGAGAACATTTACAGAATATTTGGGAGGAGCTGAAGAGCTCTTTGACATTCTACGACGCTTGCGTTAACTAATTTTAATAAATTCGCTTGCTACGTCATTAACTGAAAAGCAGGCGATGTCGGCGGACTAATTGAGAAGACCTGATCGAGGTCTGCTGATATCATAAGTGTTCTCATTAGGGGCCGCTCGCTCGTTGCTAGCCTAATGTGATCAACTCAGCTAACCGTGAAGACGTGCAGTCGCGCCTGCAGTTCTTCTATGTGTCATTCATAGAGCACGGAGACGCGCGCCAAAAGATCTTCTATTTAGCAATTAAAGCGAACCGAGACTCATGCACACATGGATGGTGTGTTTGACTTATTTTTTATTAAATTCCAATGTGTTTATAAATAAACTTAATATCAATGAGCGTGAATTGCTAACATTCCTTTGAATGACGGTATCGTGCCATCTAAATACCTCACTTTTATTTTCTTTGATTACTGAGACTGGGCTTCTTAGATTTTTGCCCGTAGGTACGTTATTTAGTGCTAAGCATATTATTCATCCTGTCACGTCTTATTGAGCTTCATTTTAATAAACACTCAAAAGTTATTCCTCAACGAATGTAAACGTCAAAACATTTGGAAGAACAATGTTGATGGTTTTTGTATCAACTGAATTGGACATGAACTTTTTTTCTTTCTTTTTTGCTGGCCACCCATGCATGATTGTGTGATCAAACGCCCGTGAGCCGCGGGTATTGTAATGATGTGTGACCGCCACACACCCAATTAGAACATGCGCAATTTAAACTCGCCAAATTTAAGCACGCCCAATTTAAATAAGGGAGTCTTCATTAGCGAGAGATATGCAGCAGGTTCATGTCCTTGCAGACACTCAATGGCAGCACTCAACCGCATGGAGATATAGTGTACATGTAAACCTGTGCCCCTCGAAGGATCGTTGCACAAATAAAAAGGTTGTGCTGTTTGATTTCCGTGTGTTCGCCAGTGTCCTACTGAGGTCCTAATGAGTTAGTTTGATTAAATTCGCTCCGCTGCTTCGTGAAGAAAATCCTGTCAATAAATCCGCTTCTAACTCATTCTGCCCACAGGTTGCTCAAATTTGACCATTGTATACTAGACTCAAGAAACAATCTACTTCTGTATCGTTTGTGGTAAATACATGATTAAAAAAAATTGTTTAAGCTTGCAGAAGATAATGTACCCAAAAACTGTAATTCAAGTAAAGATGAACAAATTCTTTTGAATAAATGAATTTGGATATTTTGTTAGAAAAAACGCTCGAACTGTTCCTTCTTTCCACACCACCGAACTGTTCCCTCTACAGCGCCAGCAGTTCGATCATCTCAGAAAATCAAAGCCACAACGCACCTCATTAGTGCACTCCAGACCAAATCGTCTACTTATTAGCGTGCAGTCCCAATCTGGACTTTTTCGCTGACGCATCTATGATTTTGGTCGCCCAATGCTTGGGCGGCTAAGATCAAGGATACCACGGTGAAAGAGTATAGACTGGGGTACCTTGGAGACGATCTTCAAACGAGTAAAAAGAATTTGTTTTGATGTTCAGAAACTATATGCACTAACCAACAATTTACTCATTTTACGGGACTGAGCAAGTATTTAGAAAAATTAATGAATGTTTCTATTAAAAAAATTAGTCTGTTCACTTTCATTACAAGTATCACCTTCTTGTGAAAATGCTTTTTTCTCTTCAGTACGGAACAAGTTCTCAAGCAATCTAGCCTAAATTAACTATTCTTTTAAATATTAAGGATCGAACCATGAGAGAACCAACTTATTGATCAGTCTAGTGTGCCCTTAGCTCAAGCAAATTACGTTGAACGTAACTGTACACCTTAAAATAGCGTTGATGCCCTATATAAGTCGCTGAACTTATTCGGGCCCACAAACAGCTATACTCAAATATGTCCATTGTACTAGAATTAAGATACAATCTATTGTTGTATCACTTATAGTAAATAAATTGTTGAAATTGCCATGAATATATGTAAATACAACGTTCACAGTTAGCGTATACTCGCTTGAAACAATAAAGAAAACAAATCAAATGTATGCAATTAATCCTGATTTTAGCTTAGGGCTCAAAAATTTGTTCTTTTATATTTATATTCATTAGTATATCACCTAAAGAACGGTTTACGAATGACTCGTTGATACAATATTTTTATAACTGATAAGCTATAGGTAAACTTAGGTGAAGGGCATTAGAACGAACGCTGAATTGTGCGCAAAAGAAACGCTAACAAAATAACCAATGCTCTCAAAGACCGTTATTTTAAGACCTACCTAGTCATTAGAGTTGGACTCGCTCGACATAGCTTAGGTTTAAATTAAAGCTACAAGAATAACTCCGTAGACTACTGTAGCTTGAGAAGAAAGAGCCTCGTATGCGCCTCTAAAATGTTCAACCTACAACCTAGTCCGTGCCTAGAGACATGTGAGCTGGAAATAAACCAAAACCTTTATAAATATCTAATAACTCAACACACTCGTCATATTTTAATAAATATGAATATTTTTTTATCGTGAAGAAAAGCTACACCAATACTATATTTTATCAACTTGTGGAAATCATGTTGAAATGATATAGTATTGCAGTATCCCTTGATATCATAAATGATGTTATAACTTTAAGAAGTTTCCCAGATGCAATTCAGATCAAAGGCAGCGAGAAGCTCTGACTCATGTTGATGAGTTTCACAAAAATGTTTTATCTCGATCGATTTTGTTTCGAAAATTTTGGCCAGCTTTTACATTATTTTCAGGCCTGCCAACATAACAAATCTCAATGCCAATGCTTTGAACACTTGAATAGAAGCTTGTTCTTCAACAGAAAGTCAACAACAAACGCGGAGTAGAACCCGAAGACGCGTTACGCAAGGCACGTTACCCAAGCGGTTCAGCCCGTGCTTGAGTGTTTCTATTTCAAGCCTCAACGCGGCAATGTGCACGCATGTCACCTTCTTGACGCGTTACTAAAATGAGCTGTTCAATACTTAAATGCTGTAGATAAAGCCCAATTACAGCATTTAATGCCGAATCCACACAAGCGACATTTGACGACATTTCGAACAAACATCATAGCCTAGACGATCATTTTTAGTGTCGTCTCGAGGCTCACATATGTACTTGACGTATGCGGTACTAGTGTTGTCTGCAATCATACCTTCTTACTGGTCTATCGATAAATATGGAAAAAGTATATCGATAAAATATCGCTTTCGTGCTATTGGTTAGGGAATTTCGTAAACGTTTGTGATAACTTCACATTAACGTGGATCTCTGGAACCCAGAATGCATTATTTTCCGATATAAATCGACCGGACCAGATTCCATTCCACCGATCACATACTCTGAAATTAAAATGCACGATATGGTTGCAGGCGAATGTGGAAATTTGTCCAACAAAAATTAGTTACATGAACAGTTGTAAAAGAAAAGAAAATTTTACATTGATTTGAAAAATTTAGTCAACATAATCATAGATATATCCACAATCAAGTTGCATTTGTATAACAATAAGAAACATATCGATCCAATTATTCTTGAATTCTTCATCACAAATGCTTGTTTTTCCACACCAATTCGTATTCTTTCAATGAAAGTCGTAAACGGGCTGCCTGCCAAGCCTCTAATGTGCCTCGAGACCTGCAAAAGAAGTCGAAAATTTACAGGGATCTTAGGAAGCTCCTCGGCAATTCTAGAAAATATATTTAGCAATTTGTACGACAACAAGATCCATAAAATGTTCGGAGGGTATTATAAAAAATGATTCTTCATAAAATGTTCGGAAGGTATTAGGGAAAATCAGCCTCTTGATAAGATATTAGTGAATGTTAGACCAAAATAGCAAAGTGATATGGACGGCGTAAAGATGGAATTCTAGACGAAACCAGTCGGCTACGAGAAGTGTCACAGCGTAACCTGCTCGTACGGCGGGCAGAGTTGAAAGGCAAATCAGCATCAACGAAACCACCAATTAAAATATTCTCATGAAAGGCACCAGTGAATGGAGTCTGAATGTTTGGAGTGCGGTCTTTGAAGCATCAGAGAAGCATTGAGGTGCAATTAAGAGCTTTAGATCTGGACACAGCGCCGCGACTTGGAAGGTCCCCACGTACAGCCGCCAGATAGGCTTTTCTCCGGCCAAAACTAACAATTTTGGCTTTAATTAGAATTATATTTGCCAAAAAAATATCCATCATAGTATAAAACAACAAATTGTTCAGACCTTCAATCATTATTTTTCATAACAGGTCAAACTTGATAATTTTGTCCAGAAAAGACCAAAGGCCTGCTCAGGAGCCGGCATTTTCTAGAGGAGCTGGCTTTTTTCAAAGGCCTTTTCTGAAACTGGCCTTTTATGAAGGAAAAGGCGGCCGTGCTTCCATGGAGCCGATAGTGCAGTAGATGTGCGTGCCGACGTGTCTTCACTTTAAGCGTCCGTGTGAAGATTTCACTTCCCTTGCCTTGATACACTCCAGTCATCACCGCACGCATGCGCGCAGCCATTTTGCAGTGCTGTATCAAGTCAATTTTGAACCGATCCTTGGACTGTATCCAAATATAAAAGCAGTAAGAATAATTTTTTCGCTGAAATATGAATTTTAGAACACTTTTTAAACAAAAGATATTTCCTAATATACAGATCAACAAGACTGGCTTTGAAATCTGTCTTTATAAATATTCCTTCACATACTCGGAAATCAAAATGGACGATGTGGTTTCAGACAAATTAGGAAATTCGTACACGTGACTTCCACGAGGGACGCGTTCAATTTTTAGAAGATTTTATTGAAGGACGCAAATTTTGAAACATGTGTTATTGCGGAAGAATCAGCTCAGACAGATATTTCCGTGACCCTCTTATTTACAAGTCGGTAAAAAAATTGCATAATGAAAAAAATTTTACGGCGTAACTTCTCTACTGCGCTCATGTGCAGAGTGGCACATACATTGTAAAAAATATCATACAGCGAAATATTGTACATTGTAAAAAATATTATTGAAAGGTTCATCCGTTGTGAGAAATAGTATACAGCTGCGCATCCATTGTAAGAGATACTATAAAACCTGCAAGAATGCTTTGGACATCCGCCAAACAGAAAACTCAACTTCGAAAAACTCACCATTTTCACGCTCCGAGGACACACAACAAGAACATGACCGCATCACAAGTCGAGCAGCGGCATCGGTTCAGTGTCAGGCAATTGATTGGTAGCCGATGATGCCTTCGTTAAATTAATGGACGCCCAGAAATTGATGGGCCAGAGACATCGGTTCTATGAAGACTCGTGGAGGTAATTTGCTCTTTGCGTGATGCGATCAGCTCAGGAGCCACATCAATAAAGGGCACAATAGACGACCTCATCTAAGACAGGCTAGAACTGATAAAAAAGAATATCATCGCGTCTAGCTGGAAATATTCGAGAGATTGCCTTGGTCGTCATCTGGCACAGGTGAGAGTTTTCTTTGGAGAAGTTGGTCTTGATTAACGTACCAAAACTCTAGTAAGATATCAAAACTTGAATAACATACCTAAACTTTAGGAATATGTCAAAACTCTATGCGTAGTAAATGGAGTTTATTTGTTGATACGACGACGAAACCACATTCTCCTACATGTATATTTTTAATAAATTTAGCAATACACAATACATTTTTTTAGAAATGGTCTTCAAGCGCATGATGATTATTGTGAAAACAGCTGACATCTGGACCATTTTTGTAGGCACCATTTTTGTATGTGAGTAGATTATACGCAAATTATCCGAACTCTGTGTGAGCTGAAGTTGTTTTTCGAAGTTTTTCTCTTAGACTAAAGTGTGCGGAAAAGCTCGAGTGAAAAGAAAGCAGAGGAACTCGTACTTTGTGTGACTTCTAAGGAAAAGCAAGCACACACAGAGCGAACCAGCACATTTATTCAAGATTTAACTCCCGTAATGCAACACAGATACGAAAACATTCTTGTATTTATACGCATTCACCAGCAAAGATGGTTGGTTAACTATATCACATATTTTTAAAGTTCATTATAAAAAAATTACACGCAATTTGCAGAGTTATCAGCAGAAAATACAAGTTTTATCACTTGCATTCAGATTTGAGAGAGCTGCCTCACTGTATGCAGAGCCGGTGCGTTCTGCACAGTCGGGTGTGAAGGAAAACTTCCAAAATCCCTCTACATTTCAGCTAAATGTCACAATTCTAGCCGCGAAAATCAAACAGGATAAATGCAAATGTGCGTCAGTGTGTAGATGTTAGTGTATAACGTCAGTGTGCTGATGTTAGTGCACAGCGTCAGTGTACTGATGTTAGTGAATAGCGTCAGTGTACTGATGTTAGTGCACAGCGTCAGTGTACTGATGTTAGTGCACAGCGTCAGTGTACTGATGTTAGTGCACAGCGTCAGTGTACTGATGTTAGTGCACAGCGTCAGTGTTCTGATGTTAGTGCACAGCGTCTAATCGTGCTGATGTTATCGTGCTGATGTTAGTGTAGAACGTCAGTGTACTGACGTTCTACACTAACATAATTTACTAACATCAGTGCCAAAGTACAACTGCCCAGCGTTGTACGGTTTTATTTGACTCAAGACGAAGTGAAATATGATCCTCCCGTAAAAGAGAGCTGCTCTATCTAGGGCGTCACCCCATCATGGCGGACTGTCAGTCTAAAGCAGAGGTTCTCAACCAGGGGTAAAAATGATATAGTCGGGAGTATATGATTGAAGTACTTGATAATTAAAAAATAATTCAATTACATTTAATTATGTTAAATGAGAGAGAGAGAGAGAGAATGCAAAGAAAGTGTGTGAGTGTTGCATGGGAGTAGGGAGTAAATGGAGCAATGCATAAAGCCGAGGAGGCCATAATGAAGAATGGCTGGTCTAATTTAAGAAACGTAACCTGGTAGAAATGTATCCCTAGATTTTTTTCACATACCTAAAGACTATAGATGAGCGTCAGGTGATCATTGTATGGTTTCTGGAAACGGATTCAGCCGTGAAGCATTAGCTTTCTTCGCAATTACAGTCTTTGTGAGCTACGGAGGTGGTCATTGTGAGTATCCAAACGTTCTGACTTCTCGTACCTCAACGTGTGGGTCACATGTGCGTTTATTCTCATTTGCCGTGCGTTTATTCAGGGAATATATCTCCATCAAAAGCCTAAAGAAATAGCATAGGTGAAAATTAGAGGTATTCCTTACCTAAGATGCTGACTGTTAGGCTTCACATTGCTTTGTTTGCTTGCAAAAAAATATTATAACAAGTATTTCGAACTTTAAAAATGTGCTCTTTTATGAAAGCTAACCAACTTTGGGTGAGGTTACTGACTTCACGTTTTTATTAGCAATCAAGGAAAAGAATAGAATAGAAAACACAAATCAAAAGAATCCAGGTATAAATGCTCCAGCGGAACAAAGAAATCAATCAAGTTTGGAATTTAAATATTCATGGAAAATATGAACGTTTTACGATCATATTCAATGTGAACTTTGCAGCTGTTAGAAAACAATTATGTGTGTAAATTCGAGACACCAACAAAACATATTTACAATCATACTTTTTCCCTCACAAGCACCGGCACATTCACGTTTACACAAGATCTCCTCATGAGGCGGTAACACAAAGCGTAGTCCCATGATTTGATAGTCTCCATCGTATCGTTAGACATATTACGGTCAAGTCCTCTCTTTCTTTCTTCTTTACTTTTTTTAAGCTGCTGACGCAATAAGCTACCCGATGAGGCAATTAAGTTCTTATCGTGTATCTAGCTCACGGCTACTGGCCTACTCACTGCCACCTATGAAAGAAAAAAAAACAGTTTATTTTCAAAACAGATGGCACAAAAGCACCATCATTGGTTTTTAAAATATCTTAAAGTTAATACACTTAGATGATACACACACACACGAGTATTGTACTACCCATGTCACTAGTCAAAAATAAATGATTGAGGGCAATGTATGAAGGAGACATTGGAGTGCCTCACAGAATTTGAAGCTCTTCACCCAACAAATAAATGCTTGGAATAACGCTCGGCAGCTCGTCCTATGTTTGGGCATATATGCTTCGATGAAATGCTTGCATATTCATTCTTGCAATAAAGAATGCTTTATTCCAATTAATCAAGCCTGATACGTATCATCTTGTGCATTGATTCTCCAAATACCTCATAACTAACACCAGGACACCATGATGGTTATCCCCGGTCAAGCCGGTATCCATTTCCGACACCTGGGTAGAGAGGGGAATTGTGGCTGAGTTCTGCATTTTCCCAACGGAGAGAAATCACCGGGCGGCACTGCCGGGATTCGAACTGCCGACACCTTCCCGTGAAGGGCGCGTTCTTAATCATTCGGCCACGGTGACACTGATACTCCTATATGGTAAATTTATACTTGAATTTTAAGAAACGTCTTATCACGACAGGGATATTGGAAGATGAGCTTATACGTGAAAGTTTCATGGACCTCTCCCACCCTGATATGAGCATTTACATTGTAAAGCACGTCCATTTCATAGTAATATCTTACTATGCTTATCTTGCCCATTACTGCGAACTTCTCCTTTTTTCGGTATTTTCAGGGGAAAATTTGTTGAGCTGCAGTCACGTGTGTGAAGTTTTTCATGACGGGATTACTTCAACTGATGAAGCAGGAAACTCGTCTGTAAAGACCACTCATCTCCCTAGATGCCCTAGAAGTCGCTGAGCTTATTCGGGCCCACAAGTAGCTATACTCAAATTTGTCCGTTGTATTAGACTTAAGAAACAATCTATTTCTGTATCGTTTGTGGTTAATAAACTGTTTAAATTTTTTAAAATTTTTAAATTGTTTAAATTTCAGGTCGCCCTACGATGTTTGCAATTAATCACAGAGGCCATTTACGCCCTTGGGACCGAATTTCCAAACATATTTGATGCCGCCAGCAAAACTTCTTCTAACTACTTGGCTACATTACCTGGTATTTTTTCTTGCCAAAATCTTCAAGTTTGAGTGGAAGAAAACATTAAGATTTTCGGCGGGAAAAAAAGTAATTATGGTAGTCAAGTGTACAGATATCTTTTGCAACCCGGTGCACCGCTGCAAGTTTGAAAATTCAGCTGCTGGAATGGATCGATCGCGTGCAGTTGGGAGAGGGTTGGACAGGCTCATAATTTGCTTCGTCATTTCTGCCTGCGTAGCGGAGAGCGTCAATCGACTTGATGCACCTCGGAGATAAGAATAAATGACCTTGCATGTCCTGGTCAGTCATCCTCCTGCCCAGGGTCATCCAGGATTATGGGCGGCAACAGCGCACACAACAAGGCCGTGTCCTCTGACTGGACAACGATCAACTATATTATTATTTTACACAATACTGACCCCCCAATTTTGAAGTATAGTGAGCGTTCGAGTGTACCATCAGAAATGCGAGTTTGTGGAGTAGGAAGAACTTTGGACTACAATCAACAGTTACAGAGCTCGGCATGATCTATGTAGAAAAGTTCACAGAACACTAACTCCCCAATCAGTTTATGGAGTAAGATAAACTTCCCAGTTCCCACAGTATTAATTTCGTTGGAATTACCGAAAAGTGGCGTTAGGGGCTTGTTATAGCACCAAGTCAGCATGGAAGGCTAAATCTCAACCGATGCACGGCGAACACGAACCTGCGTCCAGCGTCCAATAGTCATAATTACGTTCGTGAATGCTACTTGCGCTCCGAAAACACCACACCAGGGTGAAAATGTTTTATTCCAGTCAAGCTTAATGCATATAGTCTTATTCATTTGCTTTAAAGCTGCCTTATAGCTAACACCAGGAAGCTGTGAGCCTGTACTCATTGCCGACACTTAAATAGAGTGGGGAATTATGGTTTAAAGTGCTCCCTTATATGAACGGAGAGATTCACTGGGCTGGCATAGCAGGGATTCGAACCGGGGACCCTCCCCATGGGAGGTGCGCTCTCAACCACTCGGCCACGGTGACCCAAGTTACTGATAGTATTATCACTCGTCCATTAGTTGCCGAGCTACACTTTTTTTAGTAGCCCACCTTTTAGCGAAGAAAAACTGGAACACCTCATATGACATTCAGAAATGATAAGCTCGAACACCTTTTTTGCAAAATTATCCATAAGAGCGCTACAAAACACAACGGAATAAATAAATACTCCTCCTCCTTATCTTTATGGACACAGGGTTTTTTTTCACGTCAATACTAGGCACAGACTGTACATATGTAGAATATATGCTACAATGTAGCCACACGCTATCAAGTCATTCTGCTTTACGGAGGTTTTTTCCAGTCATTGGAACTGTCATGAATCTCTACGGGTGACACTAGTGGCAGACCACGGCTGACGTTAGTGGCAGACCACGTCTGACACATCAATAGCAGACCACGGTAGATATACCAATAGCAGACCACGGTTGTCACACCATGGCAGACCACAGTAGACATACTAATGACAGACTGACATACTAGTAGTAGACCACGGTCGACATGTCAGTAGTACAGGCCCAATTAACAGAATGATTGCAGCTCAGCTGAGAAATCCAGTTAAACGGAAAATGTTGAATACGACCAACGAATGGGGAAAGAGGGAAAATGGGTGCTAATTAAATACAATCATCGATAAGAAACACGGAAAGTATACGAGTTAATTGAACGGGATCAACGAACAGGGAAAAACGGGAATTGTTAAGTAAATTTGATCATTGATAACGAAAACTGCTTTATGCGTGTGAGCGAATTCTTAGACTTGAAGCACCTGAAAATTTTTCGTTGTTTGTTTAATGACGAAGATCGCATGCAAGGGACAATTTTTAATTTGAATAACTGGGTTTTATATTTCCAGACGTTGACTCGTTTCATTTCGTCAATAGTGACGCCACCATTTGCTTGCTGTCAACAACATCAGTTCTTAAATTGTTTTCGCATGGTGAATATTTTTCCCCATTTTATTTATTTAAATTCAGAAAAGAAATTTCACACTGCCATGAGAGCGTCATCTCAAAACTATTCGATACAGCAAGTAAAACCATTGTTGTTGTATTGTTGCAGTATTGTCAGGTAAAGCCTGATTCTCTGACCTGACTCTTTCTGAAACCAACACTATTGTATCAAATGGATCAGTGTACAATGGAGCGTAGGAAGATATATAAGGTAAAAATGAAGTCTCTCTTTGAAGTATAGTTAACGATTCGTGTGTCTGCGCAAAGAAGCTGTACTATCGGAATAGAATATATATACATATAAATAAATTTGTGTTTGACAGGCGTTTAGATATAGCGTAGACCTTAGCGCAATTGTCAGCTATTACTGTTAGCTCTGCATGTCTCATCAAAACCTGAATTTGAGCAAATGCGTCGGAACAAACCAGCGTCTAAAATTTGCCAAATTTCCAAAGAATTTCGCTGATCTCAGAACTCGGGCACACACAGCCGAGCGAGACGCGTCAAGGGCGATAAATTTCCTGTGTGTCTTTTTATTCCTTTCTTCAAATCATTGAAATTCTCGACTAAAATCAAGACCATCGCTTGGAAGTCAGCGCGCGATTGAGCGGAGGAAGAGAAATTTGCAGCCATGAAGTTGACGATTGCAGAAAGAAATACTCAAAGTTGATGGTGTCATACAATACAGTGATCAGGCAAAAGTCTCACGCTTCGTTAGGTAAATTCGGCTGTTCTGCGTCATTTCTTCTCAATAAAATGACTATAAATATTATTGCCATATAAAGAAAAATTCGCGTTTATCTGTATCTGTGATACGAGATTGGCAGCGTTTGGGGCGTTTACTGAGATCAATTAGAAAATACGATACATCATTTGAATATATGTTCTGAATCTCATGTTTTTAACGATCTGTTGTATTTCAAACGGGTCAGAAACTATTTTATCTTTCAAGACCCTGAGGTCAGAAAGGTGATGGCCCAGCACAGGTCCAGATGGAAAGCACAGTTGTCATCGCTGGGCCACCCAATCAAAATACTGGAAGTGCATTTACTTCTTTTCGGGAGGCGATATATTAGGAAATTTTAAACTGTCAACCAATTTGCGTACCGCGAGCGTTAAAATAATTGTGGCCAGTGCATCATGCCCACGGTAGAGAAAACAAGGTAGGTTTGAACCAGTCTTTTTTTCGTAGGCGGTGTGGTTTTGCTGATGTCACGGCAACGAACCAATAGTAGCGCTCATATTGCATCTGGTAGCACTGCAACCCCAAATTCTGGCATCACTATTGGCCTAACGACATATCGCAATGGTGACGTCATAAAGTTTGTTTGAAATAAAGCCGTTCTATTGGCTAGCCGAACAAGAGGAGGTGTATTTTCCCCCATAGAATTGACCCTACCTTGTTTCCTCTACCGTGATCATGCCTTGACTCCGTCAGCGTAAAGTAGTGATGACTGGCAGCGTATAGCCTGCCTTAATTTACAATTAAAAACAATTTAAATTGTTTAAATTATTTAATTAGGCTCTAATTTTCAGCGAGATTAGAGAGTAATTCAGCGCTCGCTTATCGCCTGTGCGGTCATTTGTCTAGATTCTTCGATTGCTGCCAGCACCGTCAACTCGGTAAAAGAAACCGTCAACACGGTTTATTCTACTGTGACCGTCAACAGGTACGGTCCGTGCTGTATTTCGGCATTTTTGGGACATGAAATTTGTGTAAATTTTGATTTTACAATAAGCTTCCAATCCGTATCATTGATACAAGATGAAACTTGAGCATTTTATTTTTCATTTCCTATGCAACGCATTTTCATGGCTGTATTGTAGTTGTCGCGTTATATGTCTTCAAAGTGGTGTCGCGCCACCCTGTATATTTCATCTATCAATGAATGGATGATTTCTGAATGTACCTGAGAGCGCACAAACTCTACGTCAACATGTTCAATGCTTAAAATTTTTACTCATCAATTGTGCTGCTTACTTAAAAAATCCCTTACGAAAAATTACTCACTTTCAAATTTATAAAATATGCAATCTCACCATTAAAATTCGGCATTATGGCCTAAACTTTAAAAGTAACCTCATTTGAAAGAGTTACAAAGTTGCAAGAAGAAAGAAAACTCGATCATTGGAACAAAATTCATAATTTGCCAATAAATTTCACTGACGCGACATTGATGGAAGCCAGCGCTGGTGCAATGTAATTATAGATTAATTCGGCCGTGATCATGTTGGCCAAATGGGCACAGGGGGCGCGTTTCATTTTATCGTTCGAATACAATAAACCAGCCTCCATGCACCTGCTCCAATAAAACAGTTATTTTCAGTGTAGATACGTTGCTTCGAAAAAGAAAATTACCAAGATGCTAGAGAACATTAATTCGTTAACGTAAATAAAGACTAATTTACCCAAATTACGTATATCACACATTCCCTCCATAACTACAGCATGAATCACACATTCCCTCAAAACCACAGCATGAATCACACATTCCCTCATTAATAAAAGGGCACAACTATCAGATCAAATTAGCTCTCATCAAAGCAAACATGCGTGTCACAGATCACGCCATCGTCCTCACCTGAGAGAGCTTGACCCCCGCCTGATTACGAAACGCCTGATTACGAAAATTTAAAAAAAAAACATAAAACCGTTCATTTGCAAAAAAGTTGATACATGAAATGTATTACATCGCATTGTTTTTTTTTTCATTCTTAATATAAAGGTCCCTAATTGATAGACAAATCATTTATATACAAGGCGTCAGGTGTCTTCTATTAGTACCTCTCGTATGGTACGTTTGTATAAGGATGTTTTATTTTAAGAAATTTTTAAAATCCAATTTGTTGTTATGCATCCCACGTATCAACATTTTTTTCATATAAACGGTTTTTCTTTCTTTCTTTCTTTCTTTTGTCTCATTTCATCGAGTAAAACAAAAATTATCAATCGGTGCAACTATAAAAAATTATTGTTTGCAGTCATATTTGACGGCTGGTGCTCTGTCTTCTTTTGTCTCATTTCGTCGAGTAAAACAAAAAATTAAGTTAATAAATATATATGAACATAGGCAGAGGAATATATTTTCCAGTTGGTCTACATGTAGACGCCTCTTAGCTCGCATAATGCGCCTCACAAAGTGCGCCGGGAGATCCATGAGAGTGACAAGAATGCTGCAATATGCGCCGGTAGAGGCCTGTACTCAGGCATCACCGGCATCTTTATAACGATTTGACAGGCGCATAAATCTCTCTACGAAGTATCTACGCGATAAAGTGACGATATTACGGGTTTGATGTAGAGTTCATGCCGTCGCTGCAAATTTTAAAGTTTTCCAAGAGGCCTGTAATTCCGGATGTTCGCTGAGCCGGGTATAAAGAAGTGAAGACTTGTCATCGGTAGAAAATTTTACGCATTGTTAAGTTTTTTCTGAACTAGTAACGACTTCAGCTGCGCAGTCAGAAATACGACTAAAGCTTTGTATTTTTTACCTCATTTCGTCGTGTAAAACAAGAAGTTATTGAATTGTCAAATATATGTGAACATAGGCAGAGAAATATCTTTAAAGAAAATGTTTTAATTGTTCGCAGCATTACTACAATAAAATGGTGCACTTTTCAGCTTCTGAACTTAAAGCGAGAGTGGGTGGGTGAAGAGTATCTCCAGCGAGCTGAAAAGTTTCCTCTCTTGCGTCTTCTATCTATCTTCTCCGTTAACTATCAACACGAGAGAGCTGCGGGCTGGTGAAAATATCACGGGAACATAACTGGGCTCGAACTCTCTCGGTTACAGAGTACAGAGTTCGATCCCTCAATTGTGTCGTGATCCTCCATTTATTAATGTCTTTTCGTTCACGTTATTCCATGTTCATTACGACAGCCAGTCAAAACGAATTGTTTCCTGTTCGGTGATGTAGGATCAATGAGAGATTTTTTTCGTGATATGGTCAATGTTTAGCTGGGGCACAAACCTTTTCGAAAGGTGTAGAGAAGAGACGACTCACGGTACATTTGCCTGAGCAAGCAGCGCCTCGGTCTTGTAGACGATAAAAAGTCAAGTAAGCGAGAATATAAAAAAACTATCTTATATATTGAGCTTGCATTACAATTCCTTCTATATTTTTTAGATAAGAAACCATCGTGATTGCAAACAAAAGCTTGTTTCTACAATAAAGCGATTTCTAAAGATGTTTCTCTGAATGATGCTTTTAATTCTGGCACAACTCTAAGTTGGTTTGCTTTATAAAATTCACTGATACGCCAAGTACAATAAACCACCAATTTACAACTAGGAATACATCAGTAAAACCTGACTTAGATGTATTATAATAAACACCTTGAAATATAACCACATGTGGACCTGAAAAAGTCCATTCACATCTATGACAACCTTATTGTGTGTAATGTACAAATAATTATTTAATCAAGAGCACTTATCCTAAACATATGTGCGCTAGACTAATCGAACAGTTTCTTGGCGGGAGAGAAATGTGAAAACAAATAGACTTTCAGTCCGTCATGTTAACGAGCCAAGTCAGAATCACTACGTCTTCGATTGCTGCGATACTTACTCGAATTATGA
Organism: Platorchestia sp. MABIK; assembly: GCA_014220935.1. Taxonomy (NCBI): domain Eukaryota; kingdom Metazoa; phylum Arthropoda; class Malacostraca; order Amphipoda; family Talitridae; genus Platorchestia; species Platorchestia sp. MABIK. The sequence goes on along the minus strand of JACJUY010002572.1, from coordinate 87,261 downwards.
GAAGGAAAACCAACAAATGCTGCGTTTCCTCTCAGTGGCGTATCAACGATACGTGCAGTCCCTTCATCTCAGTGGCGTATCAACGATACGTGCAGCACGGTAGAGAAAACAAGGTAGGTTCATTTCTATGGGGGAAATTACACTTCTTCTTGTTCGGGTAGCCAATGGAAAGGCTTTATTTCAAACTAACTTTGTGACGTCACCAAACCGCAGTGTCTTTAGGCCAATAGTGGAGACGGATTTGGGAGTAGCAGTGCTACCAGAAGTAATATGAGCGCTGCCATTGGTTCGTTGCCGTGACGTCAGCACACCCACACAGTCGACGAAAAAAAGACTGGTTTGAACCTACCTTGTTTCCTTTACCGTGACGTGCAGTCCCTTCATCTCAGTGGCGTATCAACGATACGTGCAGTGCCACTTTATCACATTGACAGCAATTGGTTACTCTGAATTTAATATTCAGCTCAAATTTGAAGTCACATGTGGTTTGCAATTTTGAAAGTAGCTAATATTAACTGGATCGTGCCTTCATTTAGCTTTAATTAAGTATTTATAAAAATTGGATTTGTGACTGCATGGTCGGTCAGCATTATGAAAATCCCCTCCATGGCCACCGTTGGCGCACGTTGCGGTCTAAGAAAGAGTTTTGACAATCTGTGCCCGCACCGCACGTTGCCCTGGCGGTAGGTCGATCGCCTCCACCTAGACTCAGTGTCAGGTGTTTACTCATCCTTGTGCTGCATTTCGTCGGGCCCGCAATTAAGCGACCTACGCAGGAACGAAAAAACAAACTCGAGCTCTCATTTATCTCCGTTACCCAAGTTTGGGATGCTGTGATAAATAACAAAACCTTCGAAAGGTTTATATGAGAAATGGTGAGAGACTTTTCCGCTCGAACATTGGTTCATTCGTGCACTAGATTAAAACATTTGTAGGTGCAAGTTGAAAAAATTAAGTACTTCTGGGTTTACCGTTAGAAAAGTGTCTTGAAGTATCATTTTGAAAATTCACGAATGTATGCAAGTATTGAACAAGCAAGCGCAACTTCTGCTGAAGAACCTGAAGAAGTCGCCGAATTCAATAAGGACCGAAAGTGACATTTTCTTTAAATTCATTACTCAGGCTAGGCACCGAGCATCCGCTTCACCCTCTCAAATTAGGGGCCTGCAGATCAGCCCCGCAGGATGCCTCTCTCTGGGGGCCTGATCAGACCACGCACTCCAATTGCCGCTCTCGTTTGTCTCCTGCAGACAGTAATGCAGGCCAGAGTAGATGTGGGGTTCTGTACTGCTTAACTTTAGCGCTGGGTTCTGTACTGCTTAACTTTAGCGCTGGGTTCTGTACTGCTTAACTTTAGCGCTGGGTTCTGTACTGCTTAACTT
>JACJUY010002572.1:74670-85821 GCA_014220935.1 Platorchestia sp. MABIK | reverse complement strand
TGGGTTCTGTACTGCTTAACTTTGGCGCTGGGTTCTGTACTGCTTAACTTTGGCGCTGGGTTCTGTACTACTTAACTTTGGCGCTGGGTTCTTTACTGCTTAACTTTGGCGTTGGGTTCTGTACTGCTTAACTTTGGCGCTGGATTCTGTACTGCTTAACTCTGCTCTAAATCAGCGCCGAGGAAGTGTGAGTTCTCTTAAACATGTTGCCTGCTTGGTGCCCCTTAGGTGGTCACTGAGGGGATTTATATAACGGGAGGGTTTCCCAGGTGGTCACTGAGGGGATTTATATAACGGGAGGGTTCCCCAGGTGGTCACTGAGGGGATTTATATAACGGGAGGGTTCCCCAGGTGGTCACTGAGGGGATTTATATAACGGGATGGTTCCCCAGGTGGTCACTGAGGGGATTTCTATAACATGAGCGATCCCCAGGTGGTTACTGAGGGGATTTATATAACATGAGCGATCCCCAGGTGGTTACTGAGGGGATTTATATAACATGAGCGATCCCCAGGTGGTCACTGAGGGGATTTATATAACGTGAGGGATCCCCAGGTGGTCACTGAGGGGATTTATATAACATGAGCGATCCCCAGGTGGTCACTGAGGGGATTTCTATAACATGAGCAATCTCCAGGTGGTTACTGAAGGGATTTATATAACATGAGCGATCCTCAGGTGGTCACTGAGGGGGTTTTTACAATTCAGGGAACCCGCGGGGGGTCACTGAGAGATTTACACTGTGCTGGTGATCCGCAAGGGGTCACAAAAGGCAGTTTTATTTACACTTAGCCAAAATCAGATGAAGGCACTTTTCAATTGAATTTTTATCCCTTTGAAAGTTGAAGGTTGAAAATGAGTCTAACAGAAATTGAATCATAAATTATAACCGCTTCAGTTACCGCCTTTACAGACATCTCGAACTACATTTAAAAGCATGTCAGTACTGCGTTCGGCAAATGAAATCGATAAACGTAGCCGTAACTTTTACCCAATGAATAATGACTCAGTGTTAATATATTAGGATGATCCTAACACAAATATATTGCATTCTAAAACTAACAAACATCGGCATCCAATAATGCTTTATTTCCAATTCAAGCCTGATACATATCACCTTGTGCATTAGTTTTTCAAATGTCTTATAACTAGCACCAGGACGCCATGACGCTTTCCCCCGGTCAAGACCGGTACCCATTTCAGACAGCTGGGTAGAGTGGGGTATTGTGCTTTGAATGTTTCCCCTACCCCTAAGGGAGAAAATCGCCACTCAGAGCCGGGATTCGAACCCTCGATGCCTTCACGGAATGGCAGGTCCTTAAGCCACACGGCTTTGGCGAACTAATGATGTTTTCACTAGAGAAAAACGAACGTACTTAAACCCGTGCGCGCGTGCTCCCTTCAACTGTCAGTTTGATTTCAAAACCGTAGCACAATAAAAATTTATTATATAATTGTATTCCCCTTACGCTCATCAGAGAAGCTATCTTATTAGCTAAGCGATGTTTTTTGCTACCGGCAAGCTCTAGCGTCGTGCAGTGCGGAACATCATTAGAAGTTCGGGGTCTGCGACCTCAATTAATGAGAAGATTCTTCGGTTACGAAGGAAAAGTCGCCATTCGAATATGACGTGTTTAATACGCAATATCACTTCAGGAGCAGTTCTGCATATTGAGAGTTACTGCTTTTCGAATTAACTCTTCAGCAGGTCAGTTTTTAGTATGAATAACGTTTATTATCATTTCTGGAGAACTTTTCATTCGAATTTTAAGGTACGTCCTTCACCTTAGGGTGACAGGACTATTGCAGTAACATTATTTTCAGGCGACAGCATTGGTTGGAGTCGACGTTGAGAAGTTGACATGCTTTCATTGAAATATTTCAAGCATTACGAACGAAGTTGACACCGAAGCTTGAAAAATGAGTCATTTGCATGCTATTTAAATTGCATGCAAATGACATTCTGAATTCTTGAATTCTACAGAAATGGCAATGACTACAAAGAAAATTTATAGGTTGCCTCATTATGGGTGTTTAGGTACAGCTTGTTCAGTTGCAGGCATCGATGTATAGTAGCGGTTAATGTTCTGTCGAAATAGTTGTCACTTGCTCGTCATTTTATGGCCACATTTCCTAGTTATTTCATCTATATAAAAGTACATTAACGCATTATTGGAGATTTTAACATGAACAGTGTCCCCTTCATAATAAATTAAATTAACTTTTTTGACCCAACATTTCCAAGTTATTTACTCTATAGAAGAAAAATTCAAACGCATTATTGATCTGTTGAACATGAATAATGTCTTCTTCATATATATTGAATTAACTTCATTGAACACTTGATTCTGATGTTGTTGTTTATATTAAGAACCTTTTAAAATCTAATTTGCTGTAATACATTTCATGCATTAACTTTTTTGAAAGTAAACGTTTTTTTTCTTACAACAATTCGTCACTAGGATTATGTTTTCTTAGTTACTTGTTTTTATATGGATTGTCAAAATCACATAAACGCAACGAAGGGAACGCATTTTTTTGTGAGTTTCTCTCAGTCATTTGTTTGGACAATTGACATGGGTATTACGATACCCATGTGTAGAAATCAACTGTGGATATTAATTTTAAGAAATTTTAGAACCCAATGTTATACATCTCATTTATCAACATTATTGAAAATAAACTATTTATTTTTTTTTACTTGTCTGCCCCGGATTGGGTTTCCATGACAGGTTGTATAAGCATGCAGGTGCGATGTTGCGCACCGCAAATTCGATGGCAAAATACCAAAAGAAAGATGACTGAATAGCTTCCTTAGATAAATCCGTTTTATAATATTTCACGGCTGTCCATGTAAAGTTTATTTACTCAAATCTGAACATTTTTTAAATTCTATCCTGAAATTTAATTAGTTGAATCAAATATTTTCTTGAATTGTATTCTGCTAATTGCTGTTGTAATTTAGCGAAGCTACATGGCTTGCTGAACTGCAAGCGACTGAGTGTATTCGTTAGAATTAGTGGAGCCAGTGCTCAGTGCGTGCCAAGCCTGAGACTCGATTTTATTTCATTCTGAGATAGAATTGCAAAAGCGTTCGGCAACACCTACATGCGTGAATAACCAAACTACTGAGTGCATTTTGAAATAACTCCTCAGCGGCAAATATAGCACGCTTCTTGCATTCTCCTTATGTTAAGGCGACACAAAGACTTAATTTAAAATTCAATAAATAGATAGAACCAATAATAATTAAAATGCTCCCAACCAAAGCGCGTAAAGAATCTACCCAGGGAAGACGAGTCTTCTATGGTTAAGACTGATGTATTTTTTGTCCTCTGGCGCGTCAGTTACAGCTGGAAGTACAAACCGGTACTGCGAAGGTTACCTGGCGTGGAGATGTCGCTCCGACGGAAGGCGGGTGTGCTGTGTGCGCTCAAACGGTCAACCCTCATTCATAAACGTGTAATATTTTATATGAAGACGTTCTCAAAGCAGTGCGACTTTGAACTCTTCGTCATTTTACTTCCAGTTGACCCCTGAAGTTTTGTTTGTGTAAATGCTCGCTCAAAGAACGGAAAATGTTGGGTGATGGTAATTCTCTCTTTGTTGACATTTCATATTTGATTGCGAGGGTGCTAACATATTCGCGTACACTTGAATAGTGAAAAAAGAGAGCAGCTGAATATTCAAGTTTACAGCGCACTTCTAGTTTTTATTTGTCAACGTTTAAAACCTCTTGGCTTCATTATAAAATCCTCATTCATTAAAAAATAGTTTTTATCATGTTGCAAGTTGAAAACATGTAATTCACAATTAGTTTTTAACTTCTTCCAGAATGCTCATGAACATTACATTAAGAAAAAACTCACACAATGCTAAAGTCACAACTGTTTATATTTTTGGTCTAAAACAATGCCAATGTTTGAACACTAGAGGACAGCGCTGCTTCAAGACAAACAACCTTTCACAACCACTCCCGACTGCAATACGCTGGTGTCTGACCCGCTCCATGGTCTGACCCAAGAACGAGTGAGGCAGTGACTGAGGTCACAGTAGAGAGCTTGCAATGCAAACACCGAGCTTATGGTGAAAAGTGTGAAAGCACTCAATCTATGCATAAAATAGTTTTTCACACGTACCTTATGAGCTCATTTTAAAATTTCGTGGTACAAATGCATCCTCGGTTTTAATTATTCAAAGATATGTTATTATGTGCGGTTCTGTTCATCCATCTTTCAGTTTTAACGCCCAACAGAGGGCGCAGCGGCAGTTGCAAACAATGTCGTGATTCCGTGCAGTTGTATGACCAGCTGCGCAAGGATTTCGGAAATGTAATCATGTGAAATTGACTTATAGTTGAGGAAGTGACTATGTTTCCTAATAGTTGTTTGACGCAAAGATCTCTTGCTAAGTGTATTAAATAATTAAAAGTGTTGTAAACTTTACTGTCGGCAAAATGATGGTCGTTCCCTCAGCCGAACATCGGCCTCTGAAGAGACCTAAATTGGGGCCTCCAGATGTGTATCCTCAGGATGCCAAACAGAGAGAAGTACGCTTTTAAAATCAATTTTTATTTCTATAATTGCTGTTCAATTAGCTCATAGGTATTTAAACTATTTCACCATAACAAATTTTCTCGTGACTACACAACTGCAGATTTCTGTAAATTGCGTAGCATTTACGTATTGTACAATAATTAATTATATTATACATTAATTTACATATTATAAATTAATTCTTGCTAATTATGCTATATATTGTATGAGGTTAAAAAACATGGCTTGTGGACATTTTTTTCAGCTATGTTTGTATAAAACTAAACTCAAGGTCTATTCAAGATTCTTAGTTCTGATTAAAAAATGTGGTAAATGTGAAGCGTTTGCTAATAATTGAATTTGGAATTTTCGGTCCCAAAACATAGTTAATTATATCAAAATAAACAAGTTTTCTTTTATGCACTTTCTGTCGCAAATGAGGATTTAACGAGGTATAGCGGTAGGTTTAGTTTTGTCTATGACGAATGCGCTCGATTAAACAGCCACTCATTTATTTTTGAATTTTTGTTCCTTGAATCACGGTAATAACATCAAAATAAACTATTTTTCTTCTATACACTTTTTGCAACAAATGAGTATTTTACAAGTTAGAGCGGTAGGTTTTAGATGGCGGGAACGGGTTCGATCATTCAAGCGCGTTGGAAGGAAGCGTCCACTGCAGTGTTGCCTTACGACGCACTCAATGAATTACTTTCCGCTTCGAAGACTGGAGTTGCGGTAACTAATTTACAGCTATAAATCATAAAATAGTCATTTGCGACGAAAAGTGCATAAAAGAAAACTTGTTTATTTTGATATAATTAACTATGTTTTGGCACTCAAAATTCGATATTCGATTATTAGCAAACGCTTCACATTTACCGATTTTTCATTAAATTTTTCAAATACAGAGCCTTTTATAAACTACAACTTGGTGGAAGTTTGTTCAGCAGATTGCCGGACTTATCACGTCATAAAAATTTTATTTCCCATAGATAGCAGAAATTTCTATGTCATGAGCATTTGGGCAACAAATTTAAAGTCTCTGCAATTTTAGCACCTAAGGAATAGGCTTAGCTGGTAGAAATGATAGCTGATTTTCATTGTTTAAGACAAAAAAAGATGTTAATTAAATTCTGTACAACTGTTAACCAGACATGTTATTTATTTGTTTAACTCTTCTGAATTTGAAATTTCACTTTCAGTAATTTGTTTCCTTAAAGAATCTTCAGTCTTTTTCTTTTGACTAGTACATCTTTATGCTAGTAAAAATTCTTCAGTCTTATGAGTAAAAGATTTGCTATAAATTTAAGGAAATTTGAAATCTGTCACTGAGTTGCTGAGAAAATTGTAACTTAAAGGCAAGTCCTTTGAGATACTGAGGAAGCACATGGAATCCATTGCCATACATCTTTGAAAAGTTGCAACTGAAATTTGTATCATTACTCAATTGTGTGATAACTATTGAAAAATTCAAATCAATCAATTTTTTGTCAAAAAGTTATGGAAATTTATTTTATATTTATTGTATTAGCATGGTTTTCTTTTGTTTGACTCAAATTTTTAATTACTTTCTGTCTACTATAACTGGTACCTCAACACTTTGACTGTAACGAGAGCTACCTGTGGTACACGGAGGGGATTTTCACCATGCTGCTAAACAACTAGGAGTCACAAATTCAATTTTCATAGATACTTAATTAAAGCTAAATGGAAGCACAATCCAGTTCATGTTTGCCATTTTCAACATTGATTACTACATACAACTTTAAAATTTAGTTGAAAATTGAACCTATTATTTACCAGTTGCAGTCAAAGTGTTAAGGGAAACGTATACCCTAAAATCAGCAGAATCAAGGAAATGGCTATAACATTTGTTGTATGGGATCTAGATCTATTAGAACTGGCATACGGATGTGTTTTTGGAAGTAAATAGGGGTGGTCTCTATAACTTGTTCCCATTGTTGCGGGCCATAATTACAAAGATAATAGGAAAAATATGATCATTTTTCAAAATCAATTTTCTCTGAGAGCTTTGTTGTACAAAGAAGCAAGCAGTGACTTCTTGTTTCATTTCAGGATGAGCTGGACGACTTGAGTGTCAAGCAAGGCTACACGCACAGGCCGCAGATCCAGGATGAGTACGGCAGTGCTCTGAGTGTTACGCTGAATTCATCTAAGGTATGCATCACTTTCTCACTGTGCACAGCTCATTTCTTGAGCAGAGACCAAATCTTTGATTTTCTCAAGTTCTACGTAAAAAAATTAATATAGGCTGGCAGGATCTGCGAAAATTCCACGGACAATGTGATCGTTAACCTAGGGGGACCCGGGAAATATTCCATCAATATTAACCAATCTTTGTTAACCAATCCTAACCTATTCTACCAACTGAACCTATCCTGATGAAACTAGTGTACACAGCCGGTCAAAAATGACGGGATTCAACACCTTTCTTGAACAAATTTTTGTTTGAGTGGAGTTTCCATGCTCAAGGAAACTCAAACTTAAACTTCAAAGGTAACTTATTAACACCTAGAACACAGTAATTATGAGCTGCAATAGAAGTAGTTATAGCCATTTGGGTCATATCCTAGATACTGAAATTCAGCATTACTGAGAGCAACTGCAAGCTTGTGTATGTTTATTGTAATATGCAATGCCCCGCCAAACTCTGTATCCACTGTATGGACTTGAGTACATAAGGCTCTGGATCTCTCCAAGTTTTTTAAAGTGACTTATAGGGTTTTTGTACAGCAAAAATGAGTGAACTAAATCTACAAAACTCTACCAGTGAACTAAAAACCAAGACTGCCAGTGCTAATTTCTTCCTATCAATTCTTAAGAACGTGACATGAAACATCTATCCTATAATAAGAGCCGCGTCTATCTGTGTGTCACACTTTTCTAATCAATAGCTTTGATAGCAACTAAGATAAGGCGCAAAAAATACAAGAAATCATTCAATTGCATTTTATTTGTGGCAATTCAATATTCTTTCGTGTGCATTATGGTATCCAGAATACACAATCAGTTTATTTTTACAAATAGAAATTTTCTTTTGACACTTTTCTGTTCAAATTCATCCTGATGCATTGATATTTTTAATTGATAATGCAAGAAGAAATGTTTTAAATTAGTTTGATCAGTAACCTGGCTACCACTTAGTGTAAGGCTAAAGATTATTGAAATTGTTTTATTGTTTTTGGAATAGTGACTTTCTTGAAAAGCTTCAAAGAGATAATAGAGGAAATTTCAGAATAAAATTCCAGCCAAAAAGGCCAACATGGATAGAAACGTGTCCAACCGTTAGAGAGAAGCAGCAAGACTTCGACAGCAAGAAAGACGCCCTAGACTATCGGACGAACAACGCAAAATGGCAAGACAAAGCAATGCTGCTTGCCAACGAGAAGCTAGAGCTAACTTGACTCTTGAACGGCATTTGGCAATTCTATGGAATGATACAGAGCAACAACAAGTAGCTAGAGAGAGCTCGGCGCATAAAAGAAGAGCTGAAATTCTCCAGATTGATGCTGAACAGCATTGATTTTCACAAAAGAATTTATCTCAAGAAAGAAGGAATGAAATTCTTCAGATTGATGCTGAACAGCATCAACTTGCACAAGCACGAGCAAATTTATCTCAAGAAAGAAGAGATGAAATTCTTCAGATTGATGCTGAACAGCATCAATTTGCATGAAAGAATTTATCTCAAGAAAGAAGGGATGAAATTCTTCAGATTGATGCCAAAAAGCATCAACTTGCACAAGCGAGTATAGCTCAAGAAAGAAGGAATGAAATTTGTCAGCAGAATGCATTTGCTCTCAGATTAAGTAGACAAAATTGCTCAGGAAGAAATTTAAACATAACCAGACATTACACTATATTGACACTCTTCTTGAAATTGACATCAATATATCAAGACACAGTTGTGGCACTATGGAGGTGAAATGTTGATTCTGTAATTCTCTCATGTTTATGGGGGAAAATCGGGTAGGACTCAGGTGAATCCGAATTTTGGCATGTGTTGTAAGGCTGGGTCATGTGCATTATATTGTAGAACATTATTATACATTTTTTGACGGGTCATGTGCACGCGTATGTTTAAACATACAAAGGTCATTCTTAGTAGATGGAGTTCTTAATGGAGTACAAGTTAATGTTCTGATCATTGGTTAGTATAATTTCCTTATGTAAGGGCATGTTTTTGTGATGTATAGGTCTAAGTTCTGACTCACGAGCCAAACCGGTTAACAAACATCCATAAGAATGGAATTCATCTGTAAGCCAAAGACCTCCTGTGTACTGTCATTGCCACATGTTTCTTTCCAGGTGGCTGAGAGCTTCAACAGCATCCTTGAAAAGAAAGCTGAGCTCAACCAGCTACCTGACACCGGCCGAAAGAAGCAGCAAATTAACATTAAGGATTTCTGGCTTGTAATTCCTCGCCTGAAAGTCACCATTGAGGCCTGGTTCAAAGACCTCGCTGGATCAAAGCCCTTAACTTTTCTTGCCAAAAAAGTGCGTACATTGTTTTTTTTTTTCTGTGCAAGTTGAAATATCTGTAGTGCATGATTATTGTTGAAAAGAAGTACATTTTTGAGAGCAGCACATTCAAGTGCCGGGAGGTATCAAGATGTTATATATACAATACTTTTTATTCCTATTATTCTGTCCATTATTTTGCTTTGTCAGTAAACTTGGAGATTGCTTCAAAAATTATATTGTACTTTCATAGATGGATATTCAAAGGTGCTCAGTTTATATTTTTTATTTTTCAGGTTCCAATTTTCCCCAAGCGAGAAGACATGCTGCTGACCTTGTGTGAATATGCAGTGCCCACGCAGCGCGCTATTTGGTTCATCAAAATGACATTTTTCTATCACGAGTCCAAAGCTCTGGAGATAAAAGCTAAGAAGAGACAGCAGCTTGATTTGTCAGTTGGTAAGACTATTTTTCTTCTTGTGATTTCTGTAATCCGACCATGTATTAGTTATTTAGGGGTGTAGTGGTGTGATAAAATATATTCATCAATTGTGAACAATCTGATTCTGTTTTATCTTTTTGCATCACGTCTGTTGACAATTCTAACATTTCCTCAGATATGACTGGCACTTTGACGAGATTTTTGCGGGAACAGCTGTGCAAGATCAGCGAGGCATACGGCACTTCTGCCACTATGGGCACTGTGACTTCTGGTGGGAGCTCTCTTGGTGCTAGTATTTGTTTTATTTGTCTTTATTTTGTTGTGAGAGCCAAGTGAATAGCTGTAGCATTGAGACATTTTTAGTCAAATGAGTAGCTGCTTTCATTTTGTTTTGTTACGATGTGCTAGCAGTGAGACGTTGTTGGTCAAGTGAGTATCTGTTCACATGGTTATTCAAATCTGCTCTTTTGGACTATTTTACTTGTTCCTTATTTAAAGCCTTGATCCAACCAATTTTAGATGAAGGAAAGTTGAGACATTGATGTGAACGTTACAATTTGTTTGAATGAAACTGAAAACATGAATTAAATGAAACTGAAAACGAGCTGTGGATTTTTATTTTATTTTTGAACTACAGCTCCATTTAAAAATTCATTTCAAAGAAAATTTCAAAATACGAGTGTTTAAACTGAAGTCCGAGCCTTGTTAAATTTGCAGTCTTATACGTATGTGAATGTGAATCTTTACAAAATTGTTAGTTTGTTGATTTTCAATAAAAAAGAGAGAACCAGGAAAATGGTACAAAACGTTTTACATTAAAGTGTATTCTTGAGGCTGCAAAAGACTCGTAAAAAATGAACGTTTCGAGCCTTCGCTCATCATCAGCAGTACAAATTCGAACAAAAAGTCATCTGTAAAATACAAAAAGAAAACAACTGAAAAAAAAATGTATGATATTACTTATGGACTAGGGATGAAGGAAATGAGCTAAGATGATTATTTAAAACAGGTTTCGTTTTAAAAATGAACAGAGACTCTAAAATTCGCAATTCCGAGCACAGCTTTGCCCGGGCTATGACTTTGAAACTATTTTTCTTGACTGCTGTGTCGCATTCAAAAGCATGATTTCGGATGGCAGAGTTGGATGGGCTTGCTAAAATGTTTCCCGTCTGGTTGATTTGTATTAATAATTCCAACCTTCACTGTAAAATTTTCTTGAAATGTGAAACAAGTTATTTCTTCTGATCTGTATGTTAAGTTAATAAAGTACATAATATTCCAAATTATTTGTGTAATGTTATCAGTAATGGTCTTATTCCAGAAGTTAAGTAAATGAGTGCTTTTGTATAAAGACGTGTAAAAAGATTACTACACACTGTTTGTATAGTGGTGTGGAAATTGTGCCTCAGAATGCTAGGAGTACCATAGAGAGACCACTTGTGTGCTGAACTTGTTGTGTATGGGATCTCATGAGATGTCCAAGGAATTTGAAATGCATGTTGAACTGAACTTTCAAAATATATTTTTTGTTGAAATAAACTTTCAACTACAGGAGGTTCAACCCCGAGCTCAAGCTCCAACCCACCGGGCTCAACCCCTCCTGGGTCCACTACACCTTCTGCATCTCAGCCCCCCCACTCTTCTCCTCATCAGGGTGAGTCTATATGGCCTTATTTCTGGGATGAGTT
>JACJUY010002572.1:57757-74528 GCA_014220935.1 Platorchestia sp. MABIK | reverse complement strand
CCCCCCCCCCCCCTCCTTCCATTCCTCTCGTTGGGGGGAGTCTACTTTTCGTTCTTATTTCTGAAATGAAAGCCGAAGTAATGGTGCCCTATTTTGAGTAGCTGAGTAGCCCCTAATGCTACAATGTATGGAATGAAAAAATGAGATATATATCAGAAATACATCTGAAAGGCTGTAGTATGTGCTATTTACAACTGCAAGACTGCTGTATGTATTGTTAATGAACTAAAAAAATATTGTGTAAATTTTAATGCTGGTTTTGTTTGTTTCAGGCATAGGCAGCAGTGGGAGCAGCAGCCCCTCCTGCGCGCAGCTCAGCCACAACCTGCGCAACTGGAACTACATTGTGCAGATTGCGCACCACATGTACCAGGTGATTGTGTGGTCTCTCTTGACTTACCTATGCCTCACACAAAAATGACAGAAATGCAAATAGGCTCAAATTGACTAAAATGTGATCTAGGATGTGTGAGAAGAACCTCAGATTTAGAGAATAAGGTCAGGTTTTCTAAAACATGACCAAAATTTTGTCATGAAAACACTCGCATTTAGTAAATTAAGTCATGTTTACCAAAATATAACCAATATTTTGCCATAAAACTCACATTTCATGAATAGTAAGTTAACTAACATGTGACCTGCATTTTGGGGCAAGAACTCACATCTTTCTGTCTGCAGGACGGTCTGCTGGACCGGCAGGACTTCCTTGAGTGGGTGGTGGACAGCATCACGCGGTACCGCACAGCTGAGCAGGACAGCGTGCTCAGGGTCGTGCTGCCGCTCGGCCTCCAGTACCTGGACGAGATCACGCAGTCCGAGTACCTCTCGAGGAAACTCACCTTCTTTGCTGCCAACAAACTTAACCACATGTGCCTGGAGAACGGGTACACCCCAGCCTCTGTTGCTGCCAACGCTTCCACGTCTCCTGTCGGCAGTGGTGACAGCTCGAGTGCAGGAGTCAATTCTGCCATATCTGCGCCGCCACAGCCCAGTGTCAGCTGCGTTGGGGCCTCTGTAGGCGCTTCTGTTAACAGCTTCATCCAGTCCTCTGCCTCTGCGTGAGTACGGCTGCAAAGCCTCCATCAACAGGGTAAACTGAGCCAATTCTTGGAGCATTCTGAGCCATGTTTTGTCTGTATTATGGAGAGCTATTGATTGCCTGTTACAGAGAGCTATTTATGGTCTGTGTTACTAGTAATCTGTATTACGTTAGGGGAGCTGTTTGTTGTCTGTGTTACTGCCTGTATGACATTAGGAGAGCTGTTTATTTTTTGTTATTGAGAGTTATTTATTGTCTGTGTTACGGAGAGCTATTTATTGTTTGTTTTGAAGAGCTATTTATTGTCTGTGGGCCTGCTTCTCTCCACTTGTTATTTTGTTGTTTGCTTCCTTGTGCATCTATTAATTTTGAAAGTTTAAATTAAAGTTAAATTAAGTTTCCATGATAGCTATTGTTATCTTTGGTGAAAGCCAAGTCCCTGAAAGTCAATTTCGGTTGAGAATTCTGATAGTTTTATTTGGTCTACTGATACTGGAAATTTGAAAGCTGGAATTGATGCACAATGGGCCCTAAGAATGGTTGTGGATGCTGTTAAGAATGATAAAAGTTCATATACCTCATTATGCCTGTACTGTATATAAGCGATCAAAATGGCATTAAGTTATCTTGTACAGTTGTACAAGTACAGCTGGCATACTTTATTTGCTCAGGTGGTTCATCTGCTGAGCACGATAAAAAATTTAATACATTCACTGTGATGGGTTAATTAAACTGAAATTTAATATTCAACTCAAATTTGGTGCAAGAATTGATTAGCCAATTTATAAATACCAAACATTAACTGGGTTCATTAAATACCATTCATTTTAAAAGATTTTTAGAATTTTTCAAACAACCCATCGATGGGTTGTTTCACAGAAGGAAAAACCTACGCACGACTCACCAGTGGGTCGTATAGCATGAAATATATTAAGGAAAATGCATTTCATTTCAAATTTTTTTAAAAATGCGTTATGACTTGTTGCATTGATGGCGTGCAAAAAATGTATTCAGTCAAATCTAACACATAATGACTTGCTACATTGAAGGCGTGCAAGTGACCTGTTCACTTCTGATGTGCGCAGGAGCCGAGTGTTCACAGGAGGTGCGAGCCACGGCATCAACCCTGCCCTGGCGACCACATTCCAGGAGCTGCTGTCATGCCACCAGCACCGCCCCATCCTGCTGGCTCTATGTGCCTACATCCAGGCTGTGTGTCTCGACTGCCCCACTGCATTTGTGTGGAACTACGCCGGCGACCGCCGCAACTACTGGCTCTCGGGGTCTCCTCTGGATCACCTGCCCTGCTTGCCGTCGCAGCTCCCCATGCCTCCAAGGCAGGACAACCACACCATCAGGAGCGAGCTGCGCAGGATGGAAGAGCATCTCAAGCAACGCACGAGAGCTGCCGAAAACCGCTGGTCCATGGACAAATATGGCCGAAATATCACTGGGTTCACGATCCATAGGGTCTTGCTGGCGTTGGACGCCCTTGACAGGCATGCTTTTGATAAAGTGGAGGCTCTCAACTCGCTAGACACGCTCTACACTAAGATTTTCACTCTCTCTAAGGACAGTCAGAGTGAGTCGAACGGGCCTAACAGCAGTGGGAGCACTTCAGGCAGCTCAGGAGGTGGATCCAGTGTCTCAGGTGGCAGTGGGGGCTGCACATTGCTGTATCGCAACCACACGCACGCAACAGTCAACACGGGCAAGCTCAAGGGAGGCACGTGGCCTGAATGTGGTGATGGGTGGGAGGACGCGGTGGTGACCACCATCTGTGAGTGGGCCGTCACCATGGAACGCTGTGGTGAGCATAGGGCTGTTGTGGCCGCTCGGCTTATTGAAAAGCGTCAGTCTTTCCTCCTGTCGCAAGCAGAGTCCAGTGCAGCCGGTAACTCTTCTTCTCATTATCCTTTCCAAAGCCTTTTGCTTAAATTTTTGGATGTACAAGCACCCATTTTTGATGACGTCAAAGGGTCTGACCGATCCCGCGAGTTTGGCAACCTTGTTTTGCTGTTCTCTGAGCTCATCAGGCATGACGTGTTCAGCCACGACGGCTACATGTGCACCCTCATATCTCGAGGGGACTTGGCCGACCCACCTGCCCTTCTCAACCCCCCTGCCCTGTCCTCCACGTGCGCCGAGGTGAAGGAGGAGAAGCAGCGCGATACCATGGACGACGACCTGGACAAAATACTGCAGAATATCACCACCAAAGATGAAGACGCTGGTCACGACACGTCACCTCACCACGACCTCTCTGTCAGCTCTGCCATGATGGAGGATGGTATGGGGGGAGGAGGCGCAAGCAGAGCTCGAGCACTTGGGGCTGAGTCAGAATGTCATCGCAAGCAGCCTCCCCGGCACCTGGTGTATGCCCAGCACTTCCCTCTGCCCTCAGACGACTCGTATGCGCACGAGACGAATCAGCGCTACGTGCTTCTATACGGCGTGGGCAAGGCTCGTGACGAGGCAAGGCATGCTGTCAAGAAACTCACAAAGGAAATCCAGAAGTTGTTCAGCAAAAAGTTCAGTAATGACGTGGCTGAAGGTGGGAAGGTTAAAAAATCGAGTCGAGGAGAGTTTAGCTTTGAAAGCCTTCTGAGTCGCTTCAGCATGCTTTCTTATTTTGATCAGCACTGCATCACCAGCAATGTTGCTGCCCAAGTGCTCGAAATGCTGTGTGGGTGTGGGTCTGGCAACAGCAACTATTTGCCTCTTCTGGACCATGTTGCTTTTCTCATGGACCTCATGGAGACTGGGTTAAACATTCACGGCTTACTACAACTCTGTGTACAACTGATCAAAGAAATAGTGGACATTGAAGCTGTGCTGACAGAACGGGGCAGCTTATCAGGCTACTGCCCGCAGCTCACGCTGCTTGTGATGGGCGTGCTACGCAAGTACAGCAAGTGGCTGCTGGTGTCTCAAGATCAGACGTTGCTTGTGTTTGAGCGATTGCTTCGCTTGGTGAAACACGTCTCCAATCCAAGCGAATGTACATCGGCTGAACGCATTGTGTTCTCATACCTTCACAACCTATACAACTCTTGCTCTTTTATCAAAGCAAAGCACAGCGAGAGTTTCGCTCCTCTTCTGACCCGCATTCGACCAGCTTTCAACTGCACACACACTTCTGACGGCAAGCATCGTCGCAACCCTCACGTCCTCGAAGACTACATCACCAATCCTAAGTTGCGTGTTGACATCCCTGTTGTGAAGCAGCAGCTGCTTGAGCCTGCGAACCGGTACAGTTTTGCCTGCAGCGCCATCATGGCTGCAGTCACCTCCACGTCCAACACCCGCCTCAACGACATCGCGGTCATGTGTGCAGAGATGACCGCCTGCTGCACGGCTCTCAATTCGGAATGGCTCGGCATTCTCAACGTGCTTTGCTCGTCTGTGAGCAGTGCCAACTTGTCTGGCAGTGCAGGGGGTGTTGGCGGCAACAACTCCCCGTACAGCGACGTGGTTGCTGCCGTTGACTTGCGAGACCCTCGCACTGCCGCCGCTGCTCACGCATCGCTCTCCGTGTTCACTGCGGTGCTCATAGCCAGGGACTGCTTTAGCTTTGAGGAACTTCTTGACAGAGTAGTCGTTCATTCCTTGAAGGCTGCCTGGAACAACGGCAAAGGGAACCCTGAAGTTGAACCCGGTGCACGGTTATCATGCCACCTGCTCTTGCGCATATTCCAAAGCATCGACTCCTCGCAGCCTGCCCAGTACTGCCCCGGCAGCCCCAGCAGCGGGGGAGGGGTGGGAGGCAGCAGTAGTGGCGGCACTGCAGGAGCTGCCCAGAGGAACGTGCGGCTTAGCTGCGACAGACATCTTCTGGTTGCTGCTCATCTCACCTTCAACATGGAGCCTGTGCTGGCCTTCCTGAAGGTGGGAGCTTCTATTTTGTTCCTAATGACCATCTCACAAACTTTTTTTTTGCTACTGATGACCATCTCACAAACTTTTTTCGACTAATGACCATCTTATAATCGTTTTTTGCTACTGATGACCATCTCACAAACTTTTTTCGACTAATGACCATCTTATAAACTTTTTTTGCCACTGATGATCATCTCACAAACTTTTTTACTGTAATTGTGCTTTTGTTCTTCAAATACTGAAAAATAGATACAAGATGAGAAAGAGACAGGATGCAGCTTAGTATCATGGAATTTCAATGAAAAAATGCTACATTTATTTAAACAGACAAACAGAATAAACACTATTTTATAACTTTCAATCACTTTCTGTTCTAAATGTCCTTAGAGGCCTTGCTTTCTGTCTCATTCAACTTGTCGATTCAAACACGCTATGCGCTCTTACCCAGCACCACTCCCTTCTTGTTGTTCCCCTATTCAGACCTAACGATATTCTCGTTTCATTGCAACAATTTTATTTATTTTAATCCCTAGGTTCGTTGCTTTTATTTTTGCTCTAATATCTTTACAGACTTTGCATTTCTCATCTTGTACCAAATCCTGTTGGCTTATTATGTTTCTTATCACTTAGCATCACTATATCTTTCACTGCATACTATCGCCATTTTTGAAGTTTACCTTCAGGAAAAATAGGATCTCCAGTAAGTATTGTAGCCAAAATATCTTCCCTATCATATGCAGTCTTTCCTTAGGTGATTTCTTTGCAACAGCCACACACGCTTGTATCTTCAATGTTGCGTTTA
Source organism: Platorchestia sp. MABIK (assembly GCA_014220935.1). Classification (NCBI taxonomy): domain Eukaryota; kingdom Metazoa; phylum Arthropoda; class Malacostraca; order Amphipoda; family Talitridae; genus Platorchestia; species Platorchestia sp. MABIK. Next base: position 68,808 of record JACJUY010002572.1, on the reverse strand, counting down.
TCCCAGTAACTTCTCTGGCTTTCACTATTTTATGTGATGCATTTATGATATTCTCAAATAATCATGAAAACCAATACCTTCTTCCCATCGCCACCTAACTAAGAACTGTTTTCTGAGTACCTAACTGTATGCATTGTACTACATCATTGTCTTGGAGTGTCTTGATGTACGCGTGCGTCTAATGGAGACGCTCATAGTGCCTACCATTGTCATTGTCAAAATTAATAAAGCTACAACTTTGTCATAAATGAAAGCTGGCAGTTGGAATTCAGGATTCGTTTAACATTCCAACGATAAACATTCCAAAGTTAGAATTCAGGATTCGTTCTATTTGGAATGTTTATCGTTGATGTTGCTGGCGTTGGTGTGCTCTATGTGACCAACGCTCAGAGTGAGTTTTCATAATATGCTTAGATTCTATGCACAAAGACATTATGTTATAAAATAGTGTTATTAATGCACTACATGTTCATTGAAAATTCTCGATACAATTGAGTAAAGCTGAGTTGCATTACTAAAGCTGAGCATAATCTAAACTGATCAGAACTCACTTCTTTATCTTATGTCCTACTATTCATAAATTTGACCATTATTTCCTTTGACAGGAACTTAATTCCTTGCTTATTTTGTGTCCTACCATTCATAGACTTGGCTACTATTTCCTCTAACAAGAACTTGGTTTCTTGCCTACTCAGTGTCTTATTATTCTTAAACTTGGCTTCTGTTTCCTCTAAGAAGAACTTGCTTAATTTATGTTCTACTATTCGTAAAATTAGCTTTATGTATAAATACGAGAAGATGGCTTAGCATGATGCCGTGTGTGCACAGGCGATGCTGGTGGTGAGCGATGCAATGAGCGGCCAGAGCAAGAGCAGCAGCATCTCCGACATCCTGGGCACCTCCTGCCTCGCCTCCTCCGAGTCGGACCCTGCTGGGTGCGTTCCTCAGTTCTCCTTACTTCTTGGTCATATTACTTCTTAGTGATATTACTTTTATTACTTCTAAGTAAAATTACTTTTATTACTTCTAAGTAAAATTACTTTTGTTACTCTCTTGTATTATTTCATAGTATTATTACTTTTATTACTTCTTGGTAATATTAATTTTATTATGTTTTATTACTTCTTAGTAATATAAATTTTATTACGTTTTATTACTTCTTAGAAATAATAATTTTATTAATTTATATTGCATCTTAGAAATACTACTTTTGTTACTATCTTTTATTTCTTCACCTCGAAGATAGTGCCAAGTCTAATTCATATTTAATTTAATTTAATCCTTGGAGATTTTTGTTCCTTAGTTTTTATTACTTCTCTCGTTTGGCTTGGCCTCACCTCAAAGAGTGTGCCTGGCTCACCTTTTCTAATCTAATCCTTGAAGATTGTTCTGATGCAATTCTAATTTGGGTGAGTCATGTTGAGTGTTAGTTAAATTTCCGGTTTTTAAGAGTATGGTGGTCGTTCTCAGGTGAACATGAGTAGTTTGATGTATCATGCGAATGCACATCATTGTGTTTTGAGGTAGGTACTTGAGCAGCATAGCGCAGCCACATATTGCACTTAGCACAATGTTACTGCAAGTAGTTAATGTGTTGTGCTGATATCAGTACAACACAGCAACTACTCTTGTACCTACATGAGCGCACTGATGCAGTGCTGAAGTGCACTATCAGTGCGCTCATGTAGGTAGGTACACGAGTAGTTGCTGTGTTGTACTCAAGACGCAATTCCTGCAATTAACGCCGAGTGTTGGGCTGGTGTGAGAATGGACCCCTGCCGCCAGATGCAGCGTGGAGAAGGCGCCGCTGTCGGACTTTGCTCGCTACGCCTTGCACCAAATCTGCAGCCAGGACTGGGTCAGGGAGATCTGCCTCAAGTGCCCTGAGAAGCTCTGCAACAGTGACAACCTCCTCGACAACATCCTCACTCCTTCCCAGGTCTGTATCCTCTCTTCTTCTATGCTCTGAACAACATCCTCACTCCTTCTCAGGTCTGTATCCTCTCTTATTCTATGCTCTGAACAACATCCTCACTCCTTCTCAGGTCTGTATCCTCTCTGATTCTATGCTCCGAACAACATTCTCACTCCTTCTCAGGTCTGCACCCTCTCTTCTATGCTCTGAACAACATCCTCACTCCTTCTCAGGTCTGTATCCTCTCTTATTCTATGCTCCAAACAACATTCTCACTCCTTCTCAGGTCTGCACCCTCTCTTCTATGCTCTGAAGTATGAGGGGCATTCAAAAAATACGCGAAATTTTGTAATTCTTTATCAATTTTTATGTACAATGGATTTATTTCTCAACATAACCTCAGTCAAGGTCGCTGCACTTCAAGCGTTGCTTCCATCGTTTAAGACCATTTTTGAAGAAGTTTCATTTGAGAGCTCTAATTGCTGGTGTGAAGATGCATTCATTTCATGAATGCAGTTAAGGTGCCTGCGAGCACAGGGTGGAGCGCGATAAATTGCTCATTTGGGAATGAAAAAATAAATAATGAACATTTAGAAACTTCCATTATTGTCCAATATGAGAAAAATAAAAATGTGTGTTTCTAGGCGTTCATTATTTTTTATTTCATGCCCAAACCAGCAATGAACCGCGCTCTCCCCTGTATGTGTGTTTTTTTTTCAGATGTCTTCAACTTTTATACTAAGAAGTTTCAAAGGCTCATTAGGTCATAAATTCATCAAGAAAAAAACAGCACAAGAATTCTTATTGAGTGTCTTAAATATGGCACGTGGAGTAGTTAAGAGTTAACCTTTCAACCCCTGACAGTTGTGAACCTCCTTCAGTTTACTTCTATCCTTTTTCAGTATCTATTACCTTCTTCTTCAACCTCAATCTTGTTTCATGAACTTCTTTCACTCTTGCTGTTCTCATGCACAGGGGAGGTGGGGACGCACTTTGTTCATCGATTTCCCGCACATTTGATTCTATGCTAAATGGTCTCTACCTCTTTCTTATCTTGGGAACAGCTTCATAGTCATAAGGGAGGCTTGAGCTAAATTATTTTCTAATTTTGAGTAATGTTAAAACTTCCCTCAAAATGTTATTTTCAAGCATTTTTTGTCGCGTAACGCCCTTTCCCGCGCAACAAGCCTCTCTAGATGACGTCAACTTTTGGGATAAAAAATTGTGAAGCTGATAGACAACTGAAAATGATTGAAGAAAAGCCTCATGTTGGTACAATTGTAAATATACATCAGAGTATTGATGATTTTCATCCCTAAATTGTTTTCTTAACAGCATCAGAATTTTAGTAGATGAAGAGTTACAAGACATGCATTTCTTTTGTTGGGCATGAGTGCATTCGGTTTTTACAATACTCTTGAATGAGATGTTAATTTTGTTGGTTAGTTTTTGTTAGATAATTTCTTCATTTTTACAACCATTGCCTCACCCTGATACAGCTGTTCATACTTGCAAATTGGCAGGCATTTTAAAGTTAGAACATCTCAAAAAGCTAAGTGTTTATGTCTTTACATCATTATTTTAAATTTCTCAGGCTCAGCGGGTGCTTCACCACATATGCCACCCGGAGTCGAGCAACCACAACACGAGTTCTTTAGACCAATCCTCAGTGATCACAAGCATTTTAAGTGATCTGGACGAATGGCGGCTGCGGATATCCTGGCTGGACCTGCATCTGATGTACGAGCAGCTGCGCTCGACTCCATCCGAGCTGAACCAGTGGCTGGAGAACGTGTCACACGCGGCCATCCAGATGTTCTGCCAGGAGGTGCCGCCACCTGTCAAGCAGCAGATGAGCCTGTGCAAGGTGCGGCGGCGGAAGCTCAGCTCCCTGAGCCTCGTCGCGCCGCTCATCTCGCGGCTGCCGCGCGTTGTGCAGAGCCGCGTGCTCAAGGCGTGCGGGGAGGTGCTCAACTCTGTCAACTTCGGTGCCTACAGCAGCCACAAGCTCCCTGTGGTCCCCCAGCCTGGCAGCATGCCTGGGGGTGGTGGGGTGCTCAGTGGTGTAGGTGGATCAGGCGGCTCCCTTTCTGGTATTGGCAGCCAGGGAAGTGCGCCTTCACATGTGAGTAAATGGCTCTGTGGTGTGCCGTGTTTCTTGCATGCAAAAATGCCGCTGTATTTGCTTTCATTCAAATTGTATTTTACTGTTGTAATTGTTCAGCGTGGCCAAGTTTTGCTATTAACGCATTAGTTGAAGAGCTTGAGGTATTGATTGAGTAACCACCTTTTTATGACAGTTTTCTATCACATTATTGACTTCAAATTTAAAATGATTTGTCAAATGCTTCAGTTAAATTTGCACAATATTAGTATCTATATTTTATGAAAAATTAGAAAAAACGTCTTTGATTGTACAAGTTGGTAACCATGAAAATATAATTACCTTGTTTCCTGCACGGCGCTCAGAACTCAGGGGGAGTGGGTGGGTGCTTCATGGGCGTCGGTGATGGGTGCAGCATGGGGGGCCGGACCGCTCAAGTGCCGGTGCAGAACCAGCGCCCCTTCCTGCGCCTGATGCTCATGTGCCTCGAGGCCGCACAGGACGACACGCTCAGCGACCTGCTCGAGAACCTCCGCATGCAGCTCACTCAGCCCGTCACACTCTATAAGGAGGTGCGTGCGTCTGTGTGTGTGTGTGTGTGTGTGTGGAGGGGAGGTGGGTGTGTTAGTGTGTGTGGGGGGGGGGAGGNGAGGGGAAGAGAGAGCTTATGTGTGTGGGGGGGAGTGGGAGTGTTTGTGTGTGGGGGGGGAGGAGTGCTTGTGTAGGAGGGAGTGTTTATGTGAGGGGAAGAGAGAGCTTATGTGTGTGGGCGAGTGGGAGTGTTTGTGTGTGTTAGGGAGTAGGAGTGCTCGTGTGTGGAGGGAGTGGGAGTGTTTGTGTGTCACTACTGTTTGTGTAGAGATGCCTGCACTCCTAGAAAACTTTTCCTATCAGTGAGCTACTTTTGCTGTTGGGTAGCTCCAGTCTTGCGTGGGAATAATTTGAATTGTTCATTTTGCCCTCTTGGGTCTGATGTTCTCATGCTGTGAACTGAAGTGTTTCTCCCTCGAGTGATCTAGTGAAAAAAGGCTATGACTCTATGTGTAGTTCTTCATTGTTTTGTCCACCGTGCGTGTTCATCATTAGAAGGATCGTGTTAAATTGACTGTCTGTGCTATCTTGATGTTGCATTGATTTGTTCAGCTGTTGGGATGTTTGATTGACGCATTCAGCTGTTGGGATGTTTGATTGACGCATTCAGCTGTTGGGATGTTTGATTGACGCATTCAGCTGTTGGGATGTTTGATTGACGCATTCAGCTGTTGGGATGTTTGATTGACGCTTTCAGCTATCTCTATGTTAGGTTGACTCATTCAGCTATCTTGTTTATTTGAATTTGAAACAACCTCGAAAACGGAAGCTAAAGCATGGACGGCTGCGTTCAGATATGCCAGCAGCTGGGCCGGAACCGCGGTGAAGTGGACCCTCACAAGCGGCGCCTGATGCTGGAGGCGCTGCGGCTGCGGTTCGGCCTCATTGGGGGCCTTTTTGACGTGATCCTCGCGTGCTGCTCCAACGTCATCATCAGCGAGTGGGCCATCCAGCTCGTGCAGCTCGTCGTGTCTGGCGTCATCGACCTCACCAACAACAGGTGCGAGCGAGTCGCTCAAGTTCATGACACGTTCGGGGAAACTTTTTCCAGCCTCTTTAATGGCGCTAGTAACCTTCGTACTAGTGTTACTAGCCTCTTGATTTTACATTTTATTCTCTGAACTCTGCTGCAGGGGTTTTATGCTCAAATTTGACTGTACGAAGATTGGTGCAAACAGCAGGCAGGCGCATTTGGAGGTTGCCTAAAATCTTTTGAAATGTATCATCACATTTATGTATTTGAATTCTGTTTAGTTGTCCTTCTTGGGGAAAATTTTTTTCTTGTGTCCTTCTTGTGGAAAAAAATTAATAGGTCACTGATATTTGAAGACTACGTAGCACCATTCCTGTTTGTTAAAGTCTTTGGCTTTGTTGATGCAAGGAGGTCAATCTGTATCTTGCTTTCATTTGCCAGCATCTCTTATTGTCAGTAGAGACTTCAGGACGACCTTGTGCACTGTCCGGTATTGACGATTGATTTCTGCATTTCTTTTAAATTGCTTTCCTGTGTCAGCAAGCCCATGCTCCTGCGGAAAAAATTACTATCACTAAGATTACTCCAATAGTATATGTAGTTCTTTACAGCCTTCCTTGTAGTTTAAGCAATAGTAAACACTATAGTAAAAATTGGTCCTAAAGTGTAGTTTCATAGCCTTCCTCGTAGTTGAAACAGCAGTAAACACTAGCAGTTTTGATACATTTGTGAGTTTTACCAAGAGCATCCATAATTTTAGCTGCTTAAGTTAGACCTGTACACCGCGCGGCCATAATCAAGGTTGCTCCTGCGAAAATAAAAACTGTATAGCTGACCACAACTCGTGTACTGTCAGCGAGCTGTTCACGACTGTGCTGGACATGCTGGCGGCCCTCATCCACTCAACGCTGGTGTCAGATCCTGGCACCGACACCAGGGAGGAGAACAAGCGCCAGTACTACAACCTCGTCAAGAAGATCAAGAAGGTAACTCTTCTCGCCTGCCTGAACCTCGAATGCTGTTTCATTTTTTGTTCCTATTGTTTTAGCTCACATGCGCGTGGAACTTCAAATATTGTTTTTTATTGTTTCTTTTGTTTTAGCTCGCATTTTGTTGTAGTTTAACGTGCGCAATAATTTGGAAAGTTTTTGCTATACGTATCAAAGCGAAGGCTTACAGGTTTATCACACGTGCCATGAGGCACGTGTGTTGGCCTACCCGTGTTCTGAATCTCCAAGCACCCTACATTCTGAAAGAAATGTGGCTTGATTTTTTTATATCAAGATTTGATACGCGCACCCATGATTCAGATCATGGTCAACCCATGCGTTGATAGAACTTGAACCTTATGTTCCTGACCATGTTCTGAATCTCTGATATCACAAATAACCCTGTATTCTGAAGGAAATTTGACTCTCATTTTCTTGAAGTCTAGATATGACTGGCGTTAATACGAGTAGAACTGGAACCTTATGGTGCTAGAAGATGACGTTTGAGTTGTCGTTGCAGGAGGTGGGCGAGCTGAACAACGTGTCGCTGAGGCTGGTGCGTCAGCTGATCCCCATCCCTAAGGTGCAGATGGAGGTGGTGGTCATGGAGCCCTGGGGCTCCATCACAGACAAGAAAGGCAACTGGCAGCAGGACTTCGACAAGGACAAGAAGCATGTGAGTTCTGGTCTGGAACTCTAGGCTGCTTCACTACAACAGCAAGTGTGCTCATCTCCTAGTCTGTTGAGGAGCACTGGTGACACAGCGAGTCTCTTGTCCAAGTATTCTCTAATTTGCCTATTTCAGGTGAAACGGTGGTTTTATTGACTCTAATAAATAAAAAGGGACGTGCCTTCCTTTTGCGAGTCATTTTTCTGAGATGGAAAAATCACTCTAAGAAAAATAAGCATTATTGCTTTTCAAAAAACGACCCCAGAAGGGAATGAATGATCCAGAAGCACCGTAGTATGTATAGAGTATGCATACTACGTATGAAGTATGGAGTATACATTTGTGTATTGAGTATGGAGTGTCCATTGCACGAGTATGTATGGAGTATACATACCACGAATATGTATGGAGTACATATAATATATGGCGTAAAAGTTTGATATAATCGTTGAGCGGCGCTGTGATGTGTGACGACAGGGCGTACAAGGAGTGGACAAGCAGAAGCTGAGCCCGTGGGACCTGCTGGAGGGCCACCGCAGCCCAGCACCCATGAGCTGGGCCTGGCTCGCTGCCACGCGCCTTACCCGCAAGACCCTCAAGTACCACGACACCCACCAGCTTCTGCGCTTCCACACCCACACGCTGCAGAAGCCGCTTTCCTATTTCCTGGAGCCTCCGCCTCTGCCGCCTGAGGACCTTGAGCCTGTGCCTGAGAAGCAGGTATGTGTGTGTAGTTAGGGTACAGATCTCTCAGTGTAAGCCTGGTAGAGGAAACAAGGTAGTCATTTCTGTGGGGAAAATATACCTCCTCTTTGGCCAGCCAATAGAACGGCTTCAGTCCAGGTATGTGTGCGTAGTGTAGCTTGGATACGGATCTCTTGGTCTAAGCACGGTAGAGGAAACAAGGTAGATTCATTTTTAAGGAGGAAATGCACCTCCTCTTGTTTGGCTAGCCAATAGAAAAGCTTCATTTCAAATGAACTTCATGACGTCACCATTGCCAACATTGTTAAGCCAACGTTAAGCCAACATTGGTGCCAGATTTGGGGCTAGCCGTGTTGCCAGATGCAATATGAGCGCTGCTATTGATTCATTGCAATGACGTCACCATTGCCATACGGTTGACAAAAAAAAGATTGGCTTTAACCCTGCCTAGTTTCTTCTACCGTGGTCTACTGCAAGTCAGTGGTTCTTAACTTTGTTGGAGATACTGCAACCCATAAGTTCCATACATCCATTCATTCATCGAAAGTTGGGAAAATCAAATGTGCTTTTTTCTACCAATTCAAACCATATGTAATTATGTATATAACTATATAATGTATTAGTGCACAAACTGTACCATGCATTATTGCATGGTACAGTTGAAACTGACTCACCAAACCCCTGGGGTTCAATCAAACCCAGGTTAAGAATCACTGGTCTTAGTCATTTTATAATTTTCTTGCAGAACGCGGCAAAATTTAATTTTGTTCTAGTCCAACCTTTCTGCTAAATTTGCTCTGGTTGATGTCAGGAAAGAATGTTTTCTGCAAGCCCCCTTGTGTTTGTGTTTGTGTTTCTAATGTACAGAATAAACATTTTTCATTAATTTGCACACAGCGTTGCTTACAAATCATGAGATTTTGATGAGTGAAAGGAGAATTTTTGTGGAGACATCAAAACAGTAGTTGTGTTCTGTTAAAGTTACCTACACAAGTCTTAGTTCTTATGGCCAATGATGATGTTTGGTTAGGAAAAGTTTATTCGGCATTACCAATAGGTGCACCTATTTTAATTTGATATCAAATTGATGTCACTAATAAGACAAACTCGCGCTCTTTTGGCACTGGATATCAGTGTCAGAGAAATAGAAGCAGCGTTCAGATTTGTCTTCCATTGCATTTATAATTGGTTCTGACCATTTTCAGAAGAAGCTTGTTATTTGGGGTTGGTTTCTTCTTTTCATGCTGTTGCAATGTTTCCTCGCAATGCTGTGTGTCTCGGAACTTGAAATAGCCTGTAAAAATTTGTTTACTCTTCTGCCGTAGGAAACAAATGGTTGTTCCTCATACCAAAGGTATGCCATATATGTATATGTACCTCCCTGCAGATATTATTTGCTTTGTTACGTATCAGTGGACTAGAGTAGAGCACTGTGCTGCGCAGGCAGATTTTTTTCGTATTGACAAGTAATGAGAGCATCTCAACGGGTGTCAGGAGGGGAGGACAGCTTACCCTTATGATTTGAAGCAGCCACTTGGAAAATGCTTAATTTCTCTAAATATTCTAGATGTATTTATGAGATGTTGCTTTGCTAAGCAAAATTGAGCAACTGATCCAACAGCTCTGCTGCTGGAAATATGGTGATGATTAAATACGTTGATATCTTGATGATTAGTTGCTGAGATGGAAATATGTTGATGATCAGTTGATGATATAAAAATATGTTGATGATTAGTTGATTAGTCAGTGGAAAATGAGTGGTTTGGCTGCCTAGTGTGTGCGAATGTACTGGGGTGTGTATAAAACTTCAATGGGGAGACAATTATAAGCTTGAGTTGTAATTACATTCATGATCATATAATTTTTGATGATTCAAATAATGTTGATGTTCATTTTACGTGGTAAATCGAAAAGCCTTTTTCTGATTAAATTATGTGACCTTCGGTGCGATATAGTTTGCATAACTGAAGCGCTAGCAAACCCATGTTTACCACTGGTGAACTGTACTACTACTTAGTCAATGGAAGTTACCCCTGGGGCAATGTTGGTACATTTCTTATTTGGATTAATAAGCACAAATTGAAATTAGGATCGGGTGATGCAATACAGCAGGCAGCAGAATATCGAGGATGTGATGTATAGCATCAATACTGGCTTCTATAGATGTGAATGTCTCGGTGCAAATTTTGGTCTACCTTACCTACAACCTGGCGCTGGTGGCTTTGGTCTGACGTGTAAACTCATCAAAAACACTTCATCTATTACTTTTTTTATTTCTTCAAGTCCTTCAGTGTCAAGTGTTCCCTCTAGCAGTCTTTTCATTCCTCACGTCAAATGTACCATGTGTTCCCTTCAGTGTAGAGTGTTAGCAGAGTCTCTTCACTACCTACTTCAAATGTCTAATGTGTTCCCTTCAGTGTAGAGTGTTAGCAGAGTCTCTTCACTACCTACTTCAAATGTCTAATGTGTTCCCTTCAGTGTAGAGTGTTAGCAGAGTCTCTTCACTACATACTTCAAATGTCTAATGTGTTCCCTTCAGTGTCGAGTGTTCCTTTCAGTGATATATGTTCTTTTCAGTGTTAAGTGTTCCCACTAGTAGAGTCCGTTCACTGTTCACCTCATATCTCCCACATGTCCATTGCTCATTGCTCATTGCCCCGTGAAGAAACTGACGGTATGGCGCGCAGAACTGCGTTGAGCAGGTGCTGCTGTCGCAGCTTCCGGGGCTGCTGAAGGAGGAGGTGAAGGCGCCCGACACGCCCACGTCGGACCACAGCCCCCGCGCCAACACGAAGCGGGGCGGCGGCGGCGGGGGCGCGGCGGGTAAAGGCTCCAGCAGCAGGAAGAGGAAGGTGCGCCCGCCCCCCACACTCCCGCCCATGAACCAGATGAACCAGGTGAGGCGTCAGCTCCTCCTGTCTATGCCTGGTGTGTCTGTGCCGGGTACTGGTGTGTCTGTGCGCCGGGTACTGGTGTGTCTGTGTGCCAGGTTCTGGTGTGTCTGTGCCGAGTACTCGTGTCTGTGCCGGGTACTGGTGTGTCTGTGTGCCAAGTACTGGTGTGTCAGTGTGCCAGGTACTGGTGTGTCTGTGTGCCGGATACTG
>JACJUY010002572.1:28553-40013 GCA_014220935.1 Platorchestia sp. MABIK | reverse complement strand
ATTATGCAAGATATGGGCTGTCTTGCACGGGACTTTAGTAAGGAGCAAGGCTGGATTTGCGACAATCTATATAGTGATGCGCCCGCGAAGACGGTCCAATTGAATCTGAGGTGGCAACGTGCCGCGGCCTCCTCTTTAGGTTGCTCAAAACCATTGCCGTGGCTTCGGATTCGAGCAAGAAGATTAAATGAACGGTTTTAATTAGTTCATTAAGATAAGTCGCCAAGGAAGTGAAGCACCCCCGCCATTGTTCCGCTTTGTCATTAATTGTCAGCGTAATTGCTTTTTTAAGGCTTAGTGAATTTAAGTTAAGCCTTTGACCTTTATTGAGCAAGGTATTGGCTCTCTGGCCTAGGACTTCAGCAACGAGCAATGGTTGGATTTGCGACAAATGCTTGAAAACTCGTATTGTTGAGTTTCTGCCTTTTTTAGCTTTTATCTTGTTTCATAAATTTTTTCTTACCTTGGTGTTTTTATGCGTGGGAGATCTTGTGTGAAAACTCACCTTGTTAATCTATTTCCTGGTCCCATGACTGCATGCTAATAAGTGTTTCTTTTCTATTCAAGAGAATAGTATTTCTCTTCTCCTTAAAAGACATTTAAAAAATTTTATACTCAGTCTATTTAAAATGCTTGGTCATTAATTCTTCGAATACTTTTAGTTTTCAATTACATTTTTCTGTTTCGGTAAAAAGTAAGATATCCTTAGTAGGTAGGTAGTACATTACTTGTGAAACTCTAACTACAATTGGGCATCAGCATGTTTGTTTGCCGGTTGACAGAGTCCAAAAGACACTTCTTCGCGGCATAGCTGAAGTTTGGTTGCCGGCTGCCTTGTCTCGGCCTTCTTTATCAAGATTAACTCTCTGCGATGCAGTGCCCATGTTATTTGTAGGTACTATTTTAGCCCTTTGAAATTAATGTACGTATATTTCCCGTGAATTTAACCTGAAAAATTATTACAGTTTACACTTCAATAAAAAACAATGAATTGCACTGTAGATTACTCCTGTGTATGTTTAACTATGATGTACAGGCTACTTCGTTATTAAATTTTTGAGTCGTTAGGGTAATGCTTCAAATTGTAGGTAAATTATTCGGCACCAAGGAGCTTCAGTGAGTGACTTGAAATTAAACTGTTGTCCAGCACATTGCAAGGTGGGAATCAATTGAAAAGAAAAGAAGTGCCAAATCGTGAACTACGTCATTTTTACATTTCACCATATTCCATGTTAGAGAATAATGTAGTTAGTTTTTCTGATCTTGAGGTTTATCTTAACATTTTTATGGCACACAGCTGTCATACTACCCCTCAGAGAGATACAACTATTACATCTATGCAAATTAACGCTCCCAGGGGGAAAAAGTGCGAGGAGCCAAGCTGAGAGTTAGGTTGGCCTTCAATTGTTGAAATAGAACAAGTTCTTTGTTTTGTTATGAACTGTTAGGCCATAGCCAAGATAAATTGATTAGTGTCTTTGTAATTTCATAGAAGGGAAAATAATACTTCCCTAGAATAAACAGAGCTTGCATATTGTAGATTCTTGCAAAATGTATTTCTGTTGCAATCTTCAAATTTTTATAAAGTAAAAACTGAAAAGAAAGAAAAACTTAATTGAAAACTCACAAGAAAAATATAACTTGAAAACTCACAAGCTTGTTTAGCTCAGCTCAAATTTAAAGCTTGTTTAGCTCAGCTTAAAATTTTACTACTTAGCCATGTAGCCATCTTAAATTCTGAAGAATATTGGAAGTTATTGCAGCAACAGAAGAACTGTTGGAAAACCTTGCCTTAATAAATAATCAGTCAGCAACTGTCTTTTCTTCTATCTCTGAAGTACCAGAAAGATTCCTATGGAATGACAAGCCTAAGAAAATACGGCCCCTCTTAGATCAACTGATGACCCTCAGGAATTCCTAAGACAGGGACATTAATAAAAGGGTGACAAGAAAATGCAAAAAAAGACTATCAATTGGTGCCCAAACAAAGACTTACCAAAATATCTATCACAAACCATCTTTTTCCGGTTCACTGCTGTCTTGTTTTTGGCATCTACTACTTCTGCAACTTTTTTCTTGTTTTATTAACTTCTTTCTTAGCTTACTGTTTCTATGCACCTTGTGCATTGATTTGGCATTCACTTAACTCCATACTAAATGGTGCCTTCATCCTTCTTCTCTTTGAACGTCTTTGTTGTGGTAAAGGGCGGTTAAAACTTTCTTATAAGCAATCAATCACCTTTCATACTAAGCTATGGCCTATAGTGGTATGTGCTGTCTGTAAGTCAATATGCTGAACATATCTGCTGTCTAAACATTTTCTGTTGATTGTAGCATAGTTTGGATTGCAGAACAAGAAATTTTTAATTATAGCTTTTAGAGTTTTTTTTTATTGGATGTGAAGCAAGATATGATTTTAGAAGTTGCTTTCCCTGACAACCACTCATGTTTGAAAACAATAGCTTCATTAATTTAACCATTATAAACTTGCATTTTTTCAATTGGTATGGATTTTTTTTTGAAGCTTGAAATTAATAATTATTTCTTTAGTCAGCATTAGTGTATTGCCTTGTAACTAATCAGGCCTTTTTATAAGTAAAATGTAACTCTACTTATGAATAAATTGCATTACAAAATCACTTTTGGAACAAATAAATTTCATCATATGAGGTATGACTGTATTTCTAATGGCTTTTAGTTTAAATTCAGAGAAGTAAATGGAAATGGGGATGGATTTTTGTTGGTTAATATATATGTATGCTAGTTCTTCTATAATAATATAAGAATGCATGGAATTTAGGAGGTTTAACAATCCCACTATGTTTTTGAAAAATGTCAGGAAGACTTGAAAAATACCATAAATTAAATAGGACTTAAATTTAATTTTATTTGAAGTGTGCAAGTTTCATATAAATTGGACTATATTTTGAAGAACCTAACCAAGACAACCAATAAATAACTTGGCAATGATGGTAGCCATTTGAAAGAAGTTTAATAAATGTTTGAAAAATGTTGTAAATGGGGCACTTCCTTTGTCCAGAGATGCAGTTGCATGTAGGAAAGAAGGGGATTTTCATATCATCTACTGGCAAAAAGTAAATTTTCAACCAAATAATAAAATGCGTGCCAAATTGAATTTTACATATACTGCTAGTTTCATAATAATTGCACTATGATTGATAAAAATAATGTGAAGGGTAGTTAAACTCTAGAAATGTTAAATGCATTTCATTGTAAACACCTGAGTATGTCTGTATTAAACATATGCTTGGTTATTAAAAATCATCATACCTTTATTTGCATCAGCTGGCTTAATTTGCATATAGGATAACTATTTACCTAACTTATATACATTCCAGCATTCTATTTGTATAGCTTATGTTTAGCTATACATATTGGAAATTATTTTGGGGTTAGAATATGTTTTATCTTAGAAGTTCTAATCTTACATTTTCAATAAATAATCTAATTTATAATAAATCCTTAGAAATGCTGGAAAATGTATTCATGGGTAAAAATTAATATAAAAATATGACAAGTAAGAACCATCAGCTATTTTTGTGATTTCTTTGGCCAAACTAGTTTGTAATATGTTGAATAGAAGCTGGAACATACAACAGTCTGTGCATCATTTGGCCACTTTTTAACATATGGATTATTAACACATAGGTGATTGTTGTACAGTTGCCACGGTCGATTTGGTTAGGTTGCAAGAAGTCGTATTGAAGAACTGGCTTTACAGTTTGATTACATTTTTAATCTTGATAGTCTAAAGAAAGCAATTGAACCATAACATGTTATCTCACTAAAATTTATTTCATATAAGGTAGCAAAATAGGTGATGTTTGCTTGTTCTAGCATGTAAATGAGCAATTTACTTAGTGGTAAACATACATAGTTAACATGTTGAGGAATTCATTCAATGCTGCTTACAGTGTTAATGTCACATTTTTTAGATTTCAAAAAAATGTAAAAAGAATTTTAAAGAGTATTTTCAGTGTGAAGCTAGGGCAGAAAAAATTGCATAGCACTTTTAACTGCACTTCTTTTACTTGTTTTAACGAAGTATTTCACAAAATTTTTTACACTGCTAGTGCTGTAATTTAATGGATAATCATATGTGAGTAGGTTTGGTATGGGATTTACATTTTCAAAAACAATTATTTTTATATACAGCTTATGGTATGCAAAGAAGTAATGAGAAAAAATGTTTCAATTTTGTTTCTTATAGAAGTTTATAAATGGGAAGCATCATTGTTAATAGTAGGGGTTTCAGTTTAGTTAGTTTCAGCTGAGAAATTTAGATGTTAAATGAAGTAATGATTAAAAAAAAAAGAAGTAAAGCTCTGTAAATTGATTTAGTTTGTGTGTATTGCATTGGTCTGACTTTTCAAGAGACATAAGATAGGTAATTAGTTAAGGTAAGTTAGGGTTGGCTATAAGTTTTGGTGAATAAACTTGGATGATAGTTGAAGCAAAGACTATGATGGAACAAAATTTAGTTACCTATTCAGATTGGTTGTCATTGTATGTTCTGATCTAGTCTGAGGCAAGACAATTTCTATTCTGGTATTGAAGTGGAAGCCTTGCTCCTAAATTTCATGTGTCTTTGATGCCTAATTTTGTAGTCTTTGATAAAAGAAACATCTTCAAACTAGAATGTCTATTCAATATCATGATACACCTGCTGATGTCAATTGCTATTTGTGAATTGTAATGATTTGCATTGATTTTACAGGCCCATGTCAGACCAAGGGAGTTCTTTCTAAATCTAGTAGATTCAGCAGGGTCATCTGCTTTATATCATTTGCATTGATTTTTTTGTGAGATCTTGGAAAATGTCGGCACTTCTACGTTCCATTGCCGTTGTTCGGACTCTGAAAAACCTCGCGGAGACTTCAGTGTGCTTACGAGGACTCAAGTTACACAAAGCAACTGTTGCACCCAAAAGCTTCCATGTTCATAATGCAAGGCAAGTTTTGGTTTCTGCATAAAATTTCCTTCTTGAAAACTTTATATTCTGTGAATATATCTGTGTACACGTGCCTGTATCTTGGATTGCAAGATTTTTGTTAGGTTCTGTTTATGAGTGAATAACCAGAAAATTCTGAGGGTCTTTATTTATGTAGTTCAAGAATGAAAAGTTATTCATGTTCCAAACTGACAATATTTCTAAATTTGTACTGCTTGCTATTAAATACTTGAGGTATTTTTTCAACTATGAAACTGAGCTCATGGATAGTATTGAAATAATAGTTGATGTAATTGTTCTTATTTTCCTTCATGATAGTTACCAACTGTTGCAGTGATTTAATCAAAGTTGATTTCTTATCTTTATTCTCTAAAACTGTGCGATGATGTTAAAGTGCTTGTATAACTTCTAGTGATACCATATCCTAAGTTTTTATTTCTATATTTTTCTCTTTCTAATTCTGATTATTTATCATGCTTGTAGGAATAATTTTCCTTGAAAATAACTCGTGATAAAATTCACTTCAAAGTCCCATATATTTTTCATTTTTTCTTCTAATTAGCAAAGGTATGTGAAATTCTTCCTTTTAAAACTATGTATCAGACATAGTTTGAATTTGAGTGCAATCTTTGCACATTGATCATTATTCACATGTTTTATGCTTTAGCATGCAAAGTATGAATGAATCAAATATCCCACAAAATTAGGCTAAAATCTGTAATAGATCTGCTATCTTGAGATTCATTTTAGCATTATGGCATTCTGCTTAGATGTGATGATTGTACCAGGTTTTTCGCTATTCAACACAAGTCACTGATTAAGACCGAACGAGATGTGTACAACCATGAGCTCAGCTACATGCTCGAGCGGCTCAACACGGAGGGGCGGCAGTTCGGACGCATCTCGTACAACTTGTTCCAGGATGTTGTTAATCAACTCAAGAACAGCAGTAAGAGCATCTCTAGTATTCTTCTGTAGCACTAAGAGTACCTATTCAGTCACAGGTTTACACAAATGAATAGTGAACACTAATGTACTGTATTTTTAATTTTTTGTGATAGTAGATTAATCTTTTTTTGGTAGTTGTGCATAATTGTATTTAAATCATTCGTGATCTACGTTGTTCCACGTTTGTGAGGCACAAGCATATAGCAGAAACCCATTTTGCTTAAATAAAGGAGTTGATGATTGTTCCAGTTGCTTAAGAGCTGACCAAAAGATGGTCTTCTTAACATAACGTTTGTTCATGTCATATACTACGTTGCTGCTTTATTGTAGTTAAATTTTATGTATCATTTTTGATCAAATTAAGTATTTTTCATGTTTTCATGAAAGGTGAACTGGAGTGCTAGGAGAAATAATGGATTTACTGTGGAATAATATTAGACAGTGCAAGTCAAGGTCAATTCAATTTTTTCATTACTTGCCATGGTACTTCTTGGCATGGTGTTTCATTTTTCTTTGTAACTGTGGAACTACTCATTGAGAAGGCAGTCAAAGTATTAAAGAATTTTATAAATTCATGTTTTAATGTTTAGTTGTTACTTGAAAGCTTATTATCTGTGAGTTGTGTAAATGTTGCTTGTCTAGTTTTACTGGGTTCCTTGAATCCAAGAGTGAAAAAGAGGGTTTGCACTTAGCTATTATTACCTGAGTTAGATTTTGCCATCATATCTTGATCAGAATTTTAGATTTAATTATTTTAAGTGAAGTTTATGAGTTGTATTAGTTTTTATACACTTATATTTAGCTCTATTGGTAAGAATGCTTTGAAGTGTTTGCTTATTTTCTTATAAATGGTTGAAGGTCATCTACAGGCAGCATCAATAATAATGTTCATAATTGATTATGACTTTCTTAAATTTAATTTCTCAGTTGACTTGAGGTTAGATAACTCAGAAGCTGGACCTGCAATGCACCTGGTAGAATGTGGATCCATATGGATGCAAAGATCTGGTAGTCGGTTCTTGAGAAATCCTGGAAAGTACAAAAAGGAGCACCTTGTGAAACAATAATGTTGAGTAGAAATGAAACTCTTTGAGGGTAGAATGTGGTCATAGAAGTTCCTGTCATTGTGTGGTCACATTGAAGGTCCCATGCCAGCAAGCTAACATATAATTTTTGTTTGCAGACTCTGTGAGCTCGTCACAAGCCCTGGTGGTGCTGCGTTGCTGTGGTGCCCTCATGCCAGAGGAGCTGCCTACAGCACGCACTAAATTTGCTCACAGCATCTGGGAGACTCTTGAACGTCGGGGTATGTAACTTGAACAGACATTCTAGGGTTTGCCCCCCCCCCATCCCCTCAGGGGGATACAACTATTGTATCTATGGGAATTAGCACTCCCAGGGGGAAAATGTGTGAGGGCCCAAGCTAAGAGTTAGGTAGGCCTTCTTTTTGTTGAAATGATATTTTTTTTGTAGTGTTAAGGATCATCATTTTTTGGTTTACTGCTGTTCTGTTTTTGTTTGCACTTAGGGTTTTTGTTCTCACCTTTTCTTTGTCATTTTTAACTCTTTCCTAATGTGATTTTTATGCATTGTTTATCCTTTTGCTGGGTAACACACTTTTTGAATAGATTCCTTCTTTCCCTGCAGTCTCATTGAATTGGTCCTTCTTTTTTGCTCTTTTGAAGTTACCATTGTGGAGACTAGGGGTTGTTAAACTACCATTATATGTAGGATGTGAAAGTGTTGCATTACTCAGCGCTTATCTCTTGATTCAATGTCACACGTGAAATTAGTCAGATGAAAGGAATGTTACACTAGGTAGACAAAAATATTTTACTGGTAGATTAGTAGATTGATGTGTCAAAATATCTTCAATGGTTTGAAGTGTGTTATAGCTTCTGAAATGCATCCAGAGATTGTAATTAATTTCATGCGTAATTATCAGGGCTTCCTTTGGACTTGTCTCACTACAACGCCCTGCTTCGCGTCTACGTTGAGAACGAGCATGACTTTGCTCCTGCCGAGTTTCTGGAGCGTCTGAAGGCAAAGAACATTGAGCCAAACCGCGTCACGTACCAGAGGCTGATCATGCGCTACGCTCAGGTCAGTGTAACGTGTCACAGTTTTCTTTTCTTTATTTTAAGACTCAAATTCAATGTGAGAAGCTTCATTTATCTCAGCCTTTGCCATCGAAAACTTGGGTCTTCTCTTAAATTGTTAATGAAAACTTTGGCATGAGGTAGTATTTGTTTTTGTTGCTGTGCGATGAGATGAATTAATATGAAATGTGAATAAGATTGCATTTGTGGTACAGTGTAAAGGTTAAACTCCTTGTTTGTCTTCCATGTTGTATCTGTACCATAAATGAAGCAAGATTCTGAGGGTGTTGTGGGTGTTCTGAATTACTATGTGGCTATGCTTTCTTTTCCCTAGCGTCTCTTTTGTGAAATTTGTGCTTAATTTGCACGTGTGTGCTTGGCTGAGATGCTATCGAGCTCATCTTGCTAGGAGATCATTTTCACAGCTGCTCATTTTCAGGAATGGCCTCGTAGTATTTTCTTATATGAAGTAAAATATTACAACTGTCCTGAATTGGACGTCATGGTTGTTACAGCTTGGGGACATTGAGGGCGCCACCAAGATCCTGGAGATGATGAAGGAGCAGAACCTCCCCATCAACGAGAACATCTTCCACGCCCTCATTTTGGGTCACGCCAGGGCAGGGTGAGCTGCTGTGCATGTGCTATTCTTATGGCATGCCATGCCAATATTTGTTAGTGTAATTCTGTCATAGAAAGTAAACTTATTTTTCAAGTAAGAGCTACAGTATATGCATGAAAAATGTCTTGAATTAAACTGATATAGTGCCTCAAATTACGTATTCTTGAGTCCCAGTGCTAGAACACAATAGAGTTAAAATGCGTTTTTGTGCTGTGGGTCTTGACATGTGTTGTAGAAGTGTAACTGATGGACAGATAAGGCTGTCTTTACAGTGTAGATCAGTGGTGAAAAGCTGAGAGCTGAAAGCAAACCTCTTTTCTGTTTAGGTGCTGCTACTGGAATCTGAATTTCTTTGTTTTTACTGGCTGTGTTACCTAAACGTTGTATAATTCCGAAGTGCCTTGGCCGATTTAGAATGTGTTGCCTTATGGCGTTGTCATGTCCTGCTGACGCTGGCCTCGGCCTGAAATGTTTGCCCTGCCAAGTGGTGTACATTGTTATGGGGCTGTGCCATAACGAATGTGTGCAAGTAATAAATTTCTTAGGGAAAGTATTGAAGTAAAATGTAAGTGTACAGCATAAAATGTCTTCTATGGCGATTTTATTAGTTCATTCCATTCAATGTTCACTTTCTTCCTTGTGACTGAAGTGGACGAGTGTGAAAAAATTTCTTCTGGAAGTTTTTACTAGGGTTGTTGCTTGGTCAAAGTGTAATTGTGTGTGTGGTAAGCTAGATCTCACTTACAAGATTAGCTTGCATGAGTTCTCAAAGTATTGAACAAAATAGTGCAATTAACTGGTTGAAGTGATTCCTTGCGTAGCTAATGCCAGTGTAACGTGGGCAATATTGAAATGGCTTCCTAACTTTGCTTTGTTTGATATGTTATCAGCAGAACTTCGGGAGCATTTGTCATGATGGATGTCTCGGCTGCTGGACGCTTCTCCGGTAGTCAAAGATCTCTGAATTACTGCTATTGTTGAGGCAGTATTACTGTTTATGTTCACAACTCGCAATCTTTGTTCACTTGCTGTGTCAACTGAGGGGCTTTAAACTGCAGTGTAATGTGACTGCTTTAAATGAATGCATTTTCTAGGGGCTGCGTGTGTTGCAAAATGTGTTGCGCAAGTTTATCCATCAACTGCTTTACGAAGTATTGCCTCAAGTTCATTAAATGATTAGAATTAATTTCTCATTTTTTGTGTGCGTGTGAAAATTCCAAGAAACGGCTGAATTTCCCAGATGTCTTTTCTAGCACAAGAGTTTACTCTCGATTTAAGATTTTTTTTCAATAGGAGATATCCTTTGGCTACAGGGACCTGAAGAATGCAGAGGACATGCTGGAGGTGATGCGCGAGAGCGGCCTCCAGCCCTCGGTGGACACCTACCTCGCCCTCGCCGTCGCCCAGGCTGAGCAGGGCGACATGAACAGGCTCAAGTGAGTGCAGGGGGCTCAGTTCAGCCAGTGCAGGGGGCTCAGTTCAGCCAGTGCAGGGGGCTCAGTTCAGCCAGTGCAGGAGGCTTAGTTCAGCTAGTGCAGGAGGCCCAGTTCAGCCAGTGCAGGGGGCTCAGTTCAGCCAGTGCAGTGGACTCAGTTCAAGCATTACTCATTGCAACCTCAGGAGTTCAGTGCCAGACACCCTGATTGCACTATGCTGTTTTCTCTCTGCTTGGCTCATGCACTGTCATATTTACCCGTCACTAGGCAATTCAGCCTTACTGAGCCTATTTTTCCTATTGATATTGTGTACCAATCTATTTACTACTTACTACTGGGTTCTGTTCTTGTGTCCTCTTTCACATGCTATATCTGACTTTTGCAAACTCTTGGCTGAATGACTGTTGCAGTTGCTTCAAAATTTCACTAATCTTCGATCAGTGATCCGTTCTCCGTGTGATCTTAAATGCTCTGTTCTGTAGTTGATGAATTAGCTTTGCAATTGGTGAATAAATTTTAACATTAAAGGCCAAGTGTTTCAACGCTGAGGATAGGAAATCCATCGCCGAGCAAGATGACGTTTTTCACCCACCCTCAGCAACATTCCGGTGCGGTGCAACCTGCAAATTATTCAGGAAGAAGGAAGCCCACCTTGAAATGACTGATGGTTCTCCCACCGGCAGGTCCACCATCGAATTGAGTGCAGAGAAGGATGAGGCCCTCCATGACCGCGACCTCATGGAGGTCATTTACGGCCTGGCCTCCAAAGGGCACTTCGACCACGTGCCCGAGGTGGGTAAGCCCCTGCTTCTTTTGAGGCTCCTCTTGCTCCTGATAGAATTGTGGTGAGAGCATCTTAACTTCATTCATCTCATGTTGAGAGGAGCTTGTGTTCATGATGGCACTGGAGGATGATAGCATCTTCATTCATCTCTTGTGTGGCGCTTGAGTTTGTGTAAACTTCTGATGTGATTCCCAAGAATTAGTACATAGCGATGTCAAAATAGAGATGGTTAGGTTATTTCCTTGGAGTATTTCCGATGTCTTGCTTGTGGGTATCAATGGTGTACTCTACAGAGGTTTAGACCAAGTTGCCCAGCCCAATGGAATAATTAGTATTGATTCAACAGTAGTCTGACTATCCAATGAACAGCTTACAGCAAAACTAGGTGCCTCCTACCTACACTGTGCGTTGCATTTATTTTGTGTTTTATTTAATGCGTAAACTCAAGACCTGACTCGTATAAAATTCCTTCGTGAACTTGTATTCACTCGACGTCACGAAGAAAACGTTTTCTTGTAATGTTTGTTGTAAGAATTTACATTTTGGACGGAATAGCATAATAATTAGGTAATTATTGGCCTAAGGCTGAAATCCCCTAC